>CAEFZX010018469.1:0-109163 GCA_903066825.1 Alfaro cultratus | reverse complement strand
ACTGGGCACACTTATGTTGTGTATGCAATCGCATATGAGTAGAAAAAGACAAACCTCTGACATGAATCTACAGCTGAGGGGGCTAAGGATTAGGGTGATGGCTAGGAGGCATTCCAACCTCAAAGATTTGGAGCTCTTTGCAGGTGAATTGTCAAATTTAGCAGTGGAGACATTCAATTAGCTTCTCAGTAATTATAAGAAGGATTTGATTAATGTAATACCAAGAAAGGTTTTTCATTGATTGTTACGAAGGGTAAGAATAATTACCGTTTAAATTAAAAAATGCCTCACGTTTACTTCTAGAAATAAACTTCTTGGCTGAATAAAAACAATCTTTCATTCTACATTTTTGAGGGTAATGAATATTTTAATCTTTTTTAAAGATTATGTAGTTTCCATGACACCAGTAAAAAGGTTGTTTTTTTTTTGTTTGCTTGTTTTTTGTTTTTTGTTTTTTTACCAGGATGGCTGTTTGAATTGTAAATATTGCTGAACCCACATGTAGGTCATACTGCAGGTGCCAACACGGTGAGGTTAGAAGAACAATTCAGATGTAACAGCAGCATTAGTTCACAAAGAGTTCCATAAGTGTAAAATAATATATTAAAAAGCAAGATTAACAAAAACATCAATAATACTAATATGAATTTACTGTACATAAAACACTGATGTACAACTGAGTGGGATGACTTTAAATATATACATCTTGTGCATGTGCATTGAAAGATATTTGCAGTATATCAGTGTAGAAAAATGGAAACAGTTTAGCGGTAAGATGTGGCTCGTTGTTAGTCTATAGAACAATAATTTTTGGTGGAAGTACAGATGGAGCGGCAGTTCTGCAAGAAAAATCATTGGGACTTGAAGTTCATCTTAATGAGACGTATTAACTGAAGTAATTGGGTTTTTAAACAAATTGGCTCGAAATGATTGCTGAAAATCTTTGCTAATAAAATCTGACCATTCCAACCAAGCCTGGTTCTGCTTCTATGCATTGTTCCCGAAATCCTCCCCGTGTTCTCACATTGTGCTGCAGCTGTACAGAATATGAGTAGAATTGTAATGAAGTGTGGGTAAAAACAAATGCATGTACTGAAAAGGAGCGCTGATCAGTCACCTCACAATAATGTCATCAGAGCCATGTGCATGTGGCAGCGTTTTTTGGGAGGACGGGTGGTCCTAACTATATTAAATAATGACAAAATAGCAAAGTAACCATTCATGACATGTTCGTTCTATAGGTGACAGAAAAATCTGGCTCTTAGCTTAAAGTGAGAGATCACACCTTGTCTCTACTTTTCTCAATTTGCCCCCTACTGCATTTTCTTTGCGAAACAGCAGGTTAAACTTTTACTCTTTGTGTATATAAGTGCTGCCAACAGTAGAGCAATCAGCAAAGTGCCACCTCAGCACCTGTGCTTTAATGATTAATACCATATTGATGGTCTCAATTAATTTCCTATTACACCACCAGAAGGCTGCGGTTGCTCTGTCTCTGTCACGGCCCGGTGCTTGTTTTGGGAAGCCTTTCCATGGCAGCTGCTGACTTGAGATAGCACTCTTCCTACTAGCTCTCACACAACATACTTCTTTTTTTTGACAGATGTACAAAAACATGCACACATGTGATCACAATTTTGTATCTCGGGGAAACACGCACACTGAGACATTATTACACGGTGTTTGGCTTCTCACATTTCACACGCTCGCGCACAGATAAACAAACAAAATGCAACTCTTTCTGTTTGTTGAATCATGTTTAAAGCAGGCTTGTTTTTGTTTTAGCTACCCAACACAAATGTTCAGAAAACTTCTTCGCCTCTTTACACTCCACTCTTTTAACATATTTACTAATCTCAGTTTTTACCTTTCGCTGTGTTAAAGGGAAGACCCTTGTGTATTGCATTTGAACCTGTGCTGATGAACAGGATTGCTTTTTAGGTTGTTTTCTGCAGCCTGTTCCTTTATTCTTGCATAATCTCTTCCCCTGCAGTGTTACACATTTGCAACAGGGTGTAAGCTACTTATTTATTCCCCTGATGATCTCTGTCTGAGCTGTGATTTGATCACGCGTTCCCATGTCCCCTAACTATCTGTGGATTTCAACTCAATCCGCAGTCAACACTGCCCCTGTGGAGGAGCTAGGAAGCTGCAGTTTGTCGATCAGATTGGTAGAGCCTTTTTTTCTCTGTCTCTTTTCATATCCAAATAAAACAGCCTCTTATCTTTGACCACTCTGTACTTCATCCCATAAATGCTTCTATCTCTCTCTAATATGCACTGTTTATCTCAACCTCATTCTTTTATTCTGTCACGCTCACAACCACACATGCTGTCTTTATTTTTCATTTTTCATCTGGAACCAATATACACTATCGGTTGCTTAGAAACTATTTGAGCTTTTTTCCCCCACAAGGGCAGACGTTTGATTACCCATTTATATGGTGTGCATGTGTCTGCGTGCGTGTGTGTGTGTCTCCAGAGAGGTCTTGCCAAAGCTGAGCTCAGGGTTTGCTCCAGTATTCAGTCCAGTAATGATAATGAGCCCTTCAACACATTTGACAGAGTACACAGCCTCAGCAGAGGAGTTTTGACCAAACAGATGTAGATCAATTTGGTGGTGCCCTCATTGAAGATGTGTGAAATCAGTAAAATTAATATTTTATTGGAGTAGCATGATTTCACACAGTATTTCTAAAAACTGTGTCTGAAAAAGACCAGTGTCCACACAGACCAAGACCACTGTTAGCTAACAACAGCTAGAATAGGCAGCTTAGGGTCACCATGTTTCAGAGTTTGCTTACCGGGACATTAATGGCAACAGTTGGCTTTGCTCAGACAAAGACTTAATCTCATTTCATTTCATCTCTTTAATTTTTAACCCACCACCCAACCCATAGGGTCAGTTAAGCCCATTGTTTTGGTAAAGTGGGAGGACAGTTAAGATAAATAGGCATTTGCCACAATTTCCACAATTGGGAGAAAAAAATCACAAAGAAGTCTTGCAAACTCAATTCAGTCAACATATTTCTATAGGCACAATAACTACTCTGACCTCTAACGTGAAGTTTTCCAGTAAACTATTAGTTTATATATAGTTTCAAAATAGATTACAAAAAAAACAAAGATGCATCTTGTGACCTCGAGTAGTAAACTGAAGATCGGTTGCCATTGGATCATTCAAGAATAAATACCCGAAAGATATGGCAAAATCAACCCAGAACTGGTTCATCGGATGCCATATCCATCCACCGACCAAAATGCTCTAGAAAGCTTTAGCTGAGAACAAATCAGATCATACAGAAGGACCCAGGAGTCTCAGTTACCTAGAGAGATTGTGCAGAGAGGATTTGGCAGAGACCCTGTTTTCTGTATGCCCCAAGCGTGTGAATTGTTATTGGAAAAGATTAAGTGTGTCCCACGGGCAGAGGAAATGTACAACGTATTGTCAGTAGGGGTACCAGCAATAGTGCTGGGGATTTTGTAAAAAATTATTATTTCTAAACTTTGATTTGTTTCCCACAAAATAAATGTACTCCAATTAAAGGTTGGATTCTTAGTATTATTTTCTGTGAGATTATGCTGCTGCATTACAACATGAATTTATTCTAATCCTTTTTTGCACATCTTTGAAAATGTGTCCATAATTGTATCGCTACACAACCATTGTGTTCCAGTTCCCTCAAGCATTTCCTGTGAGTACAGATATCTGCATATTCCTGTATTTATGTTCTTGGTGACCAGGTGAGCTTTCAGTTACAGTCTCAGTATTTGCCGTTGACGCCAACAAGCTCCCTTATCTATTATTGTTCAGTGAGGTAATGCAGAAGCAGATAGTGGCCAAGTTGGCCTATCTCATAACTGGACACACTTCAGTCCTCCCTGCGACTCCCTGTTTAGAAATGCACCAGCACATCTCACTCCCTGGGCTGTTCCTGTGAAGTCCTGATTCACTCACAGACATGGGCAGAGGCACATAAATAGCATGCCTTGTCGACTGGCACAGGGGAAACCGACAACGCACACAAACAAATCAGACTCAGCGCTGATATGAAAGGGAGTGAGAGCAGAAGAGGGAGAGCTGATGGAGGGAGGGAGAGAGAGGGAGAGAGACATGGCATTTGCTGTGTTTCCTCCACTAAATGAATTGCACTTTGCCCTAAGAGGAAGAGATGAAAATGAGGGAGCAAGCAGCTGAAAGAGGTTAGGAGGTTATTTTGAGACAAAACAAAGGGGATATGAAGGGAGGCTGTGCAGTTGATTTAGTGACTTGCTTTACCTCCTTTCACTCCTGCACGAGTCAGTATCACCTGTTCAGTCACTGAATATTAGGATCAGTGCCATGGGCTGCGTTAAGGCCATTATGGCAGCTGGATGGGTTTGTGATGGCCCTTTCTTAGTTTGCCCCTGGACTGCCTGGCCTCTCACTTGGGACCACCACAACTAATGGAGAAGCCAGTGAGGTCTGTAAGGGCCTTAGGATGAATAAGTAGGTTGTAAACTGTGAGTTGAGTTGTAGCAGCTAAAGGGCCTCCAATGCCTCACTGCCCACCTCACCGCCTGACTTACTGCCTGGCCGTTTGGCATCCGAAAAGCTCCTCCATATTCAGGTCTGCGAGTACTGGCCCTTTGCACTTATATTCTAATGTGCTGAGACGCTTGGCACAGCAACAAACACACACCTTTGGCTGTGGTCTGTTACCCGAATAACATATTTCAACTCTAAGAAGAACCACACACAAAAATAGTGGAGCCCTCTCCCTTGTGCTCTCACTAACACGCAAGAATTGCAAAAGGCTGTCGCATAAAAACACAATTACACATTTACAATTGCACACACACACACACACAAGCACACACATGCCTGCACACGCCGCCTTGCATTACCCCACACAGAGTGAAACAGTTCTGCCCCTCTAAGCTGAGTTATTTAAAGCCCCACTCTCAGCTCCATCGGAGTGATTATGTGCTGCTGAATTAAACATCACAGACCTCAGCCCCTGGCTTCCAATGAAACACATTCAAACATGTTGGCCTCTTCCTGTTCCTCAAAAGTTCCAAGCAATGCCTTTCGTGTCTCCCACCCAGTACATGAGGTAGTGAAAGAAAAGAGGTGGGGTATAAATACTCTATGAATCACAGCCTCTGCTTTGTTTCCTGTCCTGCCACATCATTTACAGACATTGAGGTATTATATCTTATAAAACTTCTGTAAGTGCAATCACTTACCACTGGACTGATAGTAAGACCATTCATTGTTATGCTTTCACCATGCACTTTATTAGGTACAGCTGTCTAATTGCTTGTAAACGAAAAAAGTAAATCACCCAATGGCATGGCAGTAACTCAGTGTGCTTTGCCATCTCATTATAGTGAAGACCAATTTTAAAATGGATAATACAATGGAGAAGAAAAGAGGTTTAAATCACTTTGAATGGGGCATAGTTGCAGACATCAGACGGACTGGTCTGAGAAACTTTTTATTTTTGCCCAAACCATCTCTAGATTTTCAGATAAGGGTCCAAAAGTGAGAATATTTACAGTCAGAGGCAGCTGTGTTGACATATATGAAATGATAGAAAGGCAACAGTAAGTCAAATAACCACTTGTTACAACCAAGGTATGCAAAGTACCTTCTCAACAATATGTTAAATCCTTGACCTATAAATACAGACTGAGAATTGTTTAAACATGACAACCTACCTGAGGAATGTTTCTGAAACATTGATGAGGATATTCCACAAACACCTAGTTCAGGATTAGTTCTGAAGGCATAAGAAGAATCCAACCTGGTACTAGCAAGATATACCTAATAAACTGGCTACACTAAAAATATGTCAGTGACTAATCTCTTACCATTGACCTGATAGTAACCCCAGGCACTGTAGTAGCTTAGCTGAGTTGTTGTTGGTGCAGAGCTGAGTGGAGCAGAGGGAAACTGTTGCAATAAGCTTTAATGTAAAGGCTCCACACTCCAATTAGGGCGTCTATATTTTAAACTGAGAACATTTAAACAAAGAGATTGTCACAGGCGACCCTGAAAGAAATGGGTTCAAACAGGGGTTTGCTCTGCCTCCTCAACTGGAGCTTCAGGCTGTTTGTTGCTTTTTTTGGAAGGTTTGACATGCAGTTTTGTTTACCACAGTTCTCGTGCGAACCTCTGTGCATGTGTGCTGATGCTCTGCATGTGGATGACTCTGTTACTGTGTGTTGGCACGAGGCACTGCACCAGCCAGCCACCCCCACACTCCAAAACACTCCCTTGGGCACTGAGCAATAAACGTTCCCTACAAAAATGAAGAAGTCGTGTGACTTGTGGCGGTGAACCTACAGCACCATGGATGCAGTTGACCTTGAAATGAGCAGGGGTGTTTGGGGACAGGTGGGGGAGGGCAGTGTTTAAGAGTGCAACCTCGGTGCCAGAGGCCAGGAGGCAGCCTAATGACTGGCACACCACGCTATCCATCACTGTGCCACTGCCAGGGTAACTGCCCCCGCACAGCAAAGTGCACAAGAACTTAATCGCATTTCGAATCTGCAGAATTCGGCAGAGCAAGAATGAAATGCACAGATCTGACTCCCAGGTGTTTCATACACACTTAAAACCGCACAGACATATGTGAGGATACGCTCAACAAATTCTAATATGCATTACGCACATAAACAGCATGAATATGCAGTCAATACCCTCAGACTCACAGCTCATTTCACTCATTCTGCATGCATACTGATGAACTTACACCAGCTAACATACAGATATCTCTCTCTTGACACTCATTCATCTGCTATTTATATTTTTTACGTAGGCAGGCAGAAATACAAAAGCGCATATACCTTTATAAACAACACACAAGCCAAGATATATTCCTCCTCTTCAGTTGCTGTAGAATGTTTGCAATGAAACAATACAGTAGACTTCTCTTGCTTTGTTTTTTATTGAAATGAATGTCATCTCATCTCTTATTTCTTATTTTTCTTTCTTGCTTTTGATTTCCCTTCCTCTGGATTGAAGTGGAAAAATCCAGGCTTTCCCCAAACCCAGGCTGTACGCTGATGGGCCTTTTGAAGCCCCCACTCTTTGGTGTGGGTTGTTTTATCGCAGTGGAACAAGGTTTCCCCCTGCACTCCCTGGCTCATCCGAGTACCATGAAGCATCCCCTCTCAATTAAGATCCTTTCATGTTAATGGTGTTCTTATCTCTCCTGTGCATGAGTTGTGAAAGCGAGGCCTTCTCCGGTAGAGTACAGTCATGGAGCAGAGCCGCCTGAATGACAATATTAGAGCTGTTACCCTCATTCTTCTTTCTGTCTCTGCCTGTGTCTTTCTACAGATTTCTATCTCAAATTTTGTCTTTATTCTTTGCCTTTTTTCTTGTTAATGAGCTATTGTGAGCTTTTGAGGTAGCAGCGACATGGAGTAGTTTTAAGAAAGTGGCAGGGTCACAGAGTCTTAATGAGCCAGTGGAGACAAGACTTGACCACTCGTTGCCATGCCTTAGTTAGGTACATTTTCCCTCAGCCCTATGACATAGAGCACATAAAGGAGAAGGTCACAGTATATGTCAACATTGACATCGAACCTGTCCTTGTCTTTTGCTGCATTAATGGTTATGTTCCTCTTCTCACTTTGCGGTTTTGGGGAGTGGAACAGGGTGTTTGACTCCAGGACGAGGTAGGCAGTCACTGAGAGATCATTGGAGCTCTCGCTGCCTTCAAGTGCGTGGGTGCCAGAGAAACCTGTTGCCAGGCTACAACAGCACCTTTATCCTTCGGTTGCGATGGCGATGTCTTGCATATCTTCATGCATGCGTGTGTTTTTGAATGTGTGTGCAAGTGTTGACACATCAACCTTTTTTTTCATATGTGTATGGTGCATTTTGTCTTTGACTCCAAAAAATCTCAGCATACTCAGTATGTGGGTTTACTTAAATGTGCGTCCTTGACTTTGTTTGCTGGTGTTTATGAGCAAGATTTGGTGAAAAGGAGGGGCAAGAAGGCATACTACCACCCACTCAGCAGGCCTTCCACCCCCATGGCTGACTCCCCAAGACTCTGCCAGTAATTAGCTCAACATCTTTCCATCTGTTCGAGGGAGGTGCAGTAAACATAAACACAACACAAGCCACATTGAAATTTTGGCCACGCACAAGCATACATGATATATTCAGGCTTTAATTTGTATGAATGGTTGGCGAGTAAGTTATTGTGTCGTGTAATTCCAATTGCTTTGAGGAAATACTGGGATCCTTTAAAGTAAGTATGTGAGTGTAAAATTGTCTATCATTACATGAATGAATAAAGGCAAAATACTGATGTGTAGCTACTGTAGATATGATCTTGTCTTTCCTGACAAGATCATGGTTCCTGTGCATGAGTTATGCACAGGAACCATTCTGGAACATGGTTGTCATAAGTTTAAAGGCAAATACATCATCGTTCTTATTTATTTCCTTTTTTTTGCTTTTCAGTTTCAAAAGAGTGATGCCGTTACACCAAACTCAGACATCAGTGCATTACCCAGTCTCTAGCTTGAATGGGAGTTCATTTCATGATTTATATGGCTATTTATCTAGTGAGGAGGAGGACATTAGGAGAAATGTCTGAGAGACAGCTTAGAGACCTAGGAGACAGGCACACTACCTATGAATTTCAAAGCATGAATAACCACTTGTGACAAAAACAGTAAAAACTGAAAAAAACACAATTCTGTAGACATTTAAGCAGATGTAAGTTCTGTTCCAAATCTCTTGCAATTTGCCGAACATCTTCATTGCTAGAATAGGAGACACTGAGAAAAAAAGCTATTTGCTACTGAACTGAATTACATTGAGAGTTTTGGGAGTGTTGTTATTCATATTAGTAACTTAATATTAATAACATAATCTATAGACATTTACAGATCCAGAAAATACATTATGCATTCTCTGGATTTATAATATAAAGCAGCACATTTTGTTACGTTGAAAACTTCATTCTCACAAATAAGACCAATTGGTGCATTGAGGCTCTGGCTATCAACTCTAATAGAGACAATGTGAACTGTGAAAATTTGTAAATCCTTGAGACTGTCTCTAATATGCATATAATTGGCTATTTTAATTGTTCAAAAACCAGATATAATAATATATCTGCGCACTAATATGCATTAGTGCGCACAGGGTATACCAGCTTGGCGTTACCATAGAAGCTAACATCCACAGTCTTCCTTATCTCCACTCTTGGTGGTTCAACCAATCAACATCAAGTAAAATGAATGGTTCTTCTTTATTGGCTGCTTTGCAATGGACGCCTCCCTAGGGAGGTGTTCAGGACATCGAGAGGAGACTCAGAAGGACCCAGGACACTCTGGAGGGACAAAGTTTCTCAACTGACCTGGAAACACCTTGGATTTCCCCCAGAAAAGCCGGCCAAGGTGGTTGGGAAGAGGGAGATCTGGGCCTTCTGCCTAGATTGCTGGCCCCAGGACATGACCCTGGATAAGTGGATGACGGTGGATGAAATTTCGAGTTCAGTTCCACAAAAAAAATAAAAAATCAATGAATAGGCGAATTTGCCAAAACTTAACTTCAAATACATGGGATTCCTCCCTGTCATTGCTGTGGCATAAAACATTTTCATTTTGATTTCAGAGAGGTATGGCTAAAAGGGCTAATTAACGTGTTCATTTTTACATCTTCTCGCTCTGGAATGGGATGACATTTGGTCTTTAAGGTAGTGAGTAAACTATTGTTTCTAATAGCTTTGCATGTTATTTGAGAATCAAAAGATTTTATGTGCATAAACAGATGCTGAAAAATGTTCTTATAATCTTTGCACATTGCAAATTCCTGCAACTGTTGCCCACTTCTCCACAGCAATGCAGAAGCATGGCTGGAAAGCTGCCCTGAAATCCCCATGGGAAATGAGAGGGGAAAAAAACAACCAAAAGACTACATTACACAATTAATCAATAAGTTAATGAGATCTCATTTTCTCTGAAAAAAGACTATCCAGGCAAAAAGTTCCCCCTCAGCCTTTTCCCTCTGCTCTTGGAGAACCAACTCCTGGTATTACACTGTGGAAAAAGAAAGCAGCCAGCAGGAAATTAAATTAAATTACCATCCTGATAGATTTATGTGGTGCTTTACATTTTCATTGTGTTGTTTTCGTCTCCGTGTGGAAGTGCACCTGAGTTGGGAAAGAACTGTTAAATATGCTGTAAAGTAAGTGTAGAGAGAGGAGTAACTGTGAGAGAGTGAAAAGTTGCAGACCTCATGCACCTCTTGCTCCCTCATTGGTTTCCAAACAAGAGCAGACTCTTAAGAGTGTAACACAGACATGCAAAATGGGAATGTTTCTTGGTGTCGAGTTCTGCAAGTGTGGATGCAAACCTGTGTTGTTCCTGGTGAAAAGGTAGAAACAGTTGGGAGAGTGGGTGTTGAATCGAGGAAATTGTGTGTAACCATGTGAATGATTGTTTCCAACTAGCCTGTGTGTGTGTCCTGTAAGTGTCTCTTCTACGCTATGCTAATGAGTTTTATCCTTTTCCGTCTGTTTTTGTGCTTTCCCGCTTCTTTTTTACACATGCTGAAACATGTGCCATGTGTCCATGTGTGCATTCTAACCCCCACCTGCATCTACACGTTCACAACCGCTCATAATTAAACATAGCTGTCTACATTCTCAGTCCAAGTAAAGATTGAGGGTATCTCTTGGCTATTGACACAGCTGGCGCTGCCATCTGGGGACACCGCACACCGTCTGTGATATCACCAGCCAATCAGGCCATCAGTCATCACCTAGTGTCCGAACTGATGACAGGGGACACGGAAAGCAGGGAAACAAAGCATTGATATGCCCAGCTCCAGCTTGTGGTGGGAAATTGTGGGAAAGGTCATCTGTCTACCTCAGCCTGCTTTCCAAGCCACTGAGCTACAGAAGCCCAGACACATCACAGAGAGGCGGGACTTGTTTGTGTTTTTTAAGATGTTTTTATTGAAGTGTTTCTGCGTATCATAGCCACACCCCTGTCTGATATAACAGAGAAGCGGGAGGTGGGGGTTGTTTCTCAGATTAATGGTTCACACAGAGAGGGAGCACAGCCCTACAGTAGCAACACTGTGATTTATTTGCCACTTAGTACTGATGAAGCTTCAAACTCCATTTACACACACACCCAAGCGCACACACACATTGTCACAACATTTTTCTCGATCAAAGTCCAAGTTGGTTTATCTATTCCTGCATCTTGTTTAGATCTAAGTGTGTGCACACGTGAGTGTTTCTTTTTTACCTTTTTGCTAACTCGCGTAAACAGGAGAATCTGCTTTAGTTTTTTCCCCCAAAATAATATCAACCATGTGTTTATAATATATTTTAAAAATTACTGATCAAAACAACACAGTTTATAATAGAGGAGTACAAGAAAAAGGAAATTTATTTTTCTTTTTCAACTGATAACACGACCGGACACTTTGAACACCACAAAACATTCCTGCAGTTAAGGGCAGGTTTAAAGCAACGTTAGGGTAAGAGACAATATTTCAAGCTTTGTAAATGTCATTAAGCACAGTTCAATCCTTCATCTGAAAACTGAAAAATATGACACAACAGCAAACCTGCCAAGATATGACAGCCAAGGACGCCATTAATCGAAGAACCAGCAGCAAGGTCCATTGTAACTCTAACAGTACTGCAAGGATCCTAATATCCTATAGGAAAATCTGTTGACAAAACAGTAATAAGGTACAAAGCAAATACGTGGGAGAAGGCACTATTTAAAATTTTTGGTTTGTAAACAGAATGCTGTGTGTGGTCGAAAACTAACACTGCAGATCGCCATAAACACACCAGCATGATGCTGTGGGGATGTTCTGTTTAGCTGCAGCTGGAGGATAGAACCAAATGCAGAGCAGCTCTGGACGAAGATCTGTTACAGAGTCCGAAAGAGTTTAGACTCAGGTGGCAGTTCCTCTTTTAGAAGGAGCATAAGCCTAAACTTATAGCCAGATCTACAAGGAGATGGCTTAAATTAAATCAGACTCAGATGCTAGACCTAAATACTACTGAGAAATTGTTGGAAAGGCTGGAAAACTTTGGTTGTAAGGAAGATTGTACAAAGATGTGGGGTGTCAAACTCATTAAATTTTTTCAAAGGCCCAGTTGTGTCAGAATGTCTTGATAAAACCACTTATACTATTAAAATATTGCTAAATATTTTATCAATAATTGAGGGACATTGTGTAAGTGTTGGGCAATCAAAGGGAATTTTATGGTATTTATACCAGCATAACATTATGCTATTATTCATATTCTGTCAATTTAGAAAAATTTGCACACATAACCCAGTGATCATTTGCATGCAGTAAATTGTTGAGTTTTGACTTGGTAAATACCGGCAGAGTTAATTGAGGGCATCATCACACTATGTGGGAGGATTTGTCAAAATGCCATAAGTGTGTTACGCTGACACACATTGTAATTAACACACAGGCAAATGTGTGTACACACCCGCATTAGCTCACCCGCTGGTATGCACTGTTGTGTTTTGAGATGCAGAAATACAGGCAGACACATAATGAGTGAGATTACAGTAAATTTCTGATCCTTGATTTGTTCTGCTTCTTGGCTTTAGGGCTTGAGCATTTCCTCTTCTTGTTCTTGGGTTCTTTTGTCGGTGTGAGGTTTACCGCAGAAGTGTTTTAAGCTCAGCCACATTTACCTCACATAACCCAGTTTGCTTTTCCCACATCTGTACTGAATTAACTATGCACTGCTACTACAGGGGTAGGGTTACTCTTAAACCCCTGCATGGGAGAGTTCTACACTGTCTTTAATCTTTAATTTGTTAAACAATACAACAGACTGCCTGTTTAATCACGCTGTTTAACTTGCACTCTGCTTTCTTTGTGTTTTCTCTACAGAACCCAGACATTGTGCTTGTCCACTATTTGAATGTTCCAGCTATTGAGGATTGTGGGAAACCATGTGGACCAATCCTGTGCTCCATCAATACAGACAAGAAGGAATGGGCCAAATGGACCAAAGAGGAGCTGATTGGACAGCTAAAGCCCATGTGTTAGTATTTGAAAAATTGCATTGAAAACTTTTCTTTTTCTTTTTGTCGTTTTAACTTTAAACTTCCACTATTAAACTAGTAAAATAGACTACAACAATCTTCATGGATGCATGTTATTCAGCTTTACAGTCTCTTTTTATTTTTTGGAGGAGGAGGAGCTCATAATTTGAAGTTTACAGTAAGTTTCCTTAGCACCTAACTCTAGCAATCATCTTCTATTCCTAGACTGCTATAATACAGTATCCGCTTCCCGGAGCTGTCTGCTGCTTCTGGGTCATAGTTCAGCTTTTTCCCTTGACCTCTGGCAACCGTCTGGCCAGGCTGAGACAGCAGCTCCCCTCTGTCTGGACAATAGAGGCAGTCAAGGCAGAGTAGGGGCAACAAGCTGGTTATTGATTCATGTTAGTGCATGTGAGCAAGAATATTAGACTCACCAGAAATCCCCTGCCACCCCTTCCCAGCCTCTTTCTGTCTCCTTCCTTCCTGAATGGATTGTTTCCCTTTGTTATTAGCCGTAGCAAAGATCGACAAGTTGCAATGTGTGTTTTTACGACCATACATCTGGGCAAAGACTGAGGTAATGTTTTGGAAAAAGCAAGGGTTTTGTCTGATCACGGTAATATCCAAAAGGGGAATTTGTGAAGGCAGTAAAAAACTTTCTGAGTTCCCGTAAGATACCTTTTAACAACCAGACTGTGATTCTAGGGTGTCTGTCAGGGGCCAGCGGAGCTGTGACTGATATTCCGATGGCCAATTATTGGTGATGTGGCCAGGTGAAGAGGAAGGTGTCAGCAGCTTTATAAGCGCACTCGCATGCCGGCTGCATACTGAGTAGGCAGTCCAAGCCATCATCAGTGAAATCTGGGCTATATTGTCCCCCTCAACACTGCATTAGTTTTAAGACATTTCAACATAAAGTCTTACCTCAGGACACCGTCAGAGCAACAAAGATCCACTATATTCATTACATCTGTGGCTTAATGTACAAATCAAGCTCCATTTGCAATAATGCGTGAAGTCATTAACTTTAGCAGTTGTTGAGACAAAGTGTCTGAGAGTGAGATGCCTTCTAGCTGCCAGGCAACATAAGGGGGGCAACATAAAGAGCAAGAATTCCCTCTCCTGTTTTCTTTCTGTTTCTGCTGCCTGTCTTTCTCCTTCTACACTCTTTCTTTTTCCCCTTCCTCCTGAAGCACAGAGCACCCCGGCATGACCTCATTCATGGAGAAACATTGCCATCTAGTGGTTATGTGAGATAGCAACCCTCATAGCAAACTTTATCCAAACGAGGATAAAGTTTGAATAAGGACACTGAGAATAAACCATGGGTTACATTGTCTCGAATTGAAGTTTAGCTCTAACTTTACCTCAAAGTACCTTTTACCAGACTCGATAGTTGTCTACACTTCAAGTTTTGTCTTAAATTATTTAGATTTGGAGTCGTTTTCTGCAACACAAAAAGCAATATTCTTCATGAAACTTCTAGTAGTAACCTCGTTTTTACTTTACTGATTCATATTTTACTGTAGAAGAACTTCTTAAATGTGAAGTGAAAGAAAAATCATAGATTCTATTTTTCAAATTGAAACCTTAAAATGGGTGCTGTGCATTTATACAATCCTTCTTCCCCCTTTAGTCAAACCCCGAAGTAAAATATTGATTACGAAAAAGTACTAGTTCATAAATGCTCCCCTCCTAATGTGACTAAGCTTGAGCTTTTTTGCAAAAATGAATAATCAAATATTTCAGTTTCTATATGCACTAAGTTGGTAGGGACAAACCCCAAGATATTTACATCTGTAATTGCAAAAAGTATTGGCATTTTAAAAGTCATGTATTATCTTTTTTCCATTTAACTCTTCTAGCTTACTTTGTGTTGGTTTATCAAACGCATTGATTGGTATTTTTGGGTATGATGTCTTAATGTCAGAAAATATAAAAACTGTTTAGGAAGTATTGGTAGATTTGTGTTTACTTGTTTTAATTTTTTGTGAGCACGATGTTGCAGTTATGGCACTTGTTCTTGTCAAATTTTATTTTCTTATTTCAGGCATGAATGATTACTCCACAAAATAATTGACAGAAAAAAATTGAACCAGTTGATTATATCCATCTCTTTGTGACCTAAATGAAAAACATTGAATAGGTTTTAAAATGCTCAAGCTCTGTTAAAAACAGGCATCGTCATCCATATCATGCTGTAGTGTTTGGTAAGAAGTACGGAGCGAGAAACTGGGCGGAGTGTAAGAGCATGACATTACTACTCAATCAGGCCACAGTTCCAACACAGCCAGCTGGATTTACTTTTTGCGTCTAATGAAACAAACACTGTACACTGCACATCTACGCCCCCCGGCCTTACTGACAGCAGCTCTAACAAACTCTGACAGGCAGAAGGGTGATCCTCAGGGTAGATGATTTGGACCAAAGAGCCAAAATGGACAAATACGCCTTCCTGTGGGAACTCTTCTATGTTGTTCCCAAAGTTCTTCACGATGAGGTGCTGCCATTTTTATGACAGTAGGCAGTCATCTGAGTGATCATCTGACTCGGTTGTTGCTTTGTTTCTCCGCTGGATCTGCCCAGGATTAAACCTAGTGCCGCTGCTCCTGTCATGTCCGCTTTGGAATTAAGCAGTCAGTGAGAAGAGCAGACAGGCAGACACAGGGGTAACTGTACATCAGCCACCCAGAGCCTTCAGGGGTGACACTCGTCTAGATGAGGAGGACTGTGGCAATCTGGCATGAGCGATTAGGAAGGAGAGGAGATGAGATTGTTAAGACAAAGGCATGGCCCCGCTTGGTGGATGGAGTTTTGTTGTGTTATGCTCTCGCTCTTGCTGTCAGACTGTCAGAGTCAGATTAGCAGAAAGGACGCTCTTCTGTCCTGCAGCATTCTCACTAGCTTCCCAGTGAACATGCAGAAGCATTCCGGTTGTGCTGCTATCCTCATTATGTCTTTATTAGAGATTTTAGCATCAACTCATTTGTACAATTTGCCTTGCATCTGTCAAAAGGTTAATGGCGAGTGAAGCCTCGTCGTTTAGTCAAATCTCTAGACACAAACAATTATTTGTGCAGCAATTAAATTGATATTAGATGAATTTTTTCTTTTATATTTACTCTGAATCCTTTTTTCACATCAGTCTCTCTGGAATAAAGTATGAATTAATTTAATTTCATAATGTTTTTATAAAAATCAACTATGAGTTGTCAGGGGATTATGTAATCTTTGCTTGATCACAGCGGCTGTACGGGCATCTGCTGGTGACAGCTTATAATCTAGCAGAAGATCTAGAAGCTTTCAAGTTCGATCCTCAGCTCAGTCTTCAGTCATGTTTTTCCCAACATTTTTCCACTTTAATTTAACAATTTTTATCTTTAATCCACAGTACTCCCATCCTCATACCAGATTCTCTTGTCCTTTTTATCTCAAGTGCAAACGGCAAATTCTCAGCGTTTTTCTTTCCTTATATATTTTTCTCTTTCATATTTAACCATAAGAGCTGCTGAAGTGTAGAGGACTTAAATTAAAGCTGGCTTGATTTTGCCTGATAGGCTAAATATGCTTGTGCTCTGAAATATTACCTTTTTCTCCGGTTGAGAGCCTGAGCACTGTAGCACTCAGTGGTGTCTCCTATCAGGCTTTTATGACCACTAAAAAGCACTATCTGTCCCATCAGAAATCATGTCTGCTTGACAAGTGGAGCAATAGAAAGTATTAGCAGGTACCACTGAGGTGTGACTGAGGGATGGAGGGGAACTTTCCTGGAGAAAGGCTACCTTTCTCCCTCGGTGCAGTAGCAGCTGCTTGGTGATTTTCCTCTTCACAGGTTTTAAGAAAAAAGTAACAGATTGTGGTGGAGTTTGAGTTTAGGTCAAGTTTCTTTGTCAGTTTCATCAGCACTGACATGCAGGATCCTGCAGTAGGAAGTCCAACACAGAGACAAGGGAAAGTAAAGAGCAGAATTTCAATTTAGCAGTGTGACATTTATATATACTCATCCTTTTTGCCTCAAAATGGCATTCAAAAAGCCTTTTTGTGGCTTTTTGAATGCCACAAAAAGGTTTGCCTTTATGTGAATTAGAGAAACAGTTTTTTTGTGTGTGTGTGTGTTTGTTTTTTTTTGTTTTTTTTTCAAATTGAAATGGTAATTCAGCAAACTAATTTGCTAAATTAAATATGACAATTTGGCTGCATAACCAGTTTATTGTAGATTATTTAAGTCTAATCCAAGCACAGTCAAAATTATATATATAATCATAAATATATACATTCACTCCAACTAGCATCGGCTTAAATGGGACCTACTACATTTTATACTTTCATTTGGGTCTCAGCTGCTTCTGGAAACATCTCAAGCTCTTAAAAAAACACCCAGATGTTGTTTTGGCAATTAGTTCATGTTTTTGGTGTCTGGAAAATTTGCCCTTTCAAAAACCTCCTCACTGTTACGTAACAGTCAACAGACCGTGTGTTATTACCCAACCTAGCAATGGACAGCATGTTTGGTCATCTATTTTTACCACTGTATGTGCTGTATAATGGCTGCTGGAACAGACAAATGTATTGTTGTTAACTTACCACCCAGAAACTTTTTATTGCATTCTTGCTTGTGCACGAGGCTATACTAATGCTTTTCTAAGACATACACAGTTGTATAATTAGGCACCTGTTTCCTGCCATGTTCACATGAGAGTGTAATCAGTGAGTTAGGGGGCGTGGCCAGCAGCAACTTATTTGGTTTTAAAGCGGCAAGAGACTCTAAAACGGCTCATTCTGAAAGGAGTTCAAAATAGGCAGAACTGAGCAGACTAAAATCTCATTATCTAAGATTTTTTTTGTGCAAAAACTATAATGAACATGTTTTGTATTGCCCATAGGCCTATCCTAACCTGTTCAAGGAAGGACATTTTTTTAAATCTCCCTTAGAATGTTACGCTTACACTGTTCACGTTTTGTAACCATCAGCAACCTTTACTGGCATAATTATAAGAGTTCAGTTCAGTGTTTAAGCAAAGTCCATACATTTTTGGTACATGGTTGAGGCCAACACCTTGGGAAGGAAGTACAGAATGCTGAATGGCAGCCTTCTGTGTCCATTTTGAGACGAGTTTCTGATCTTTTTCCCAATGGAACACCCAAATATGTCCATGTGTCAATTATCTAACATTTTATTTGACGTCATATAGGCGAATTTGAATGTAGTTCTCCTGCCCTGATTTGGGTAATCTAGCACCACTGTGACCAGTCTATGCCATCCCAAATCTGAACACTACAAAACATATAAGCAGATGGGCAACAGCAAAGGACCAGACCAGTCCCATGTGGCTCTAAGCACAGGAAACACTGCCCAGGCTCACCAATGTTTCATAATAACAGATAATGGTCTGGGGAATATTTTGACTCTGGCCCATTAATACTAATGAAGCATTATTTAAATGCCACATCCTTCTATATTACTATTGCTGACTGTATCCACTTTTTATGAGCACAGTGTGCCCATCTTCTGATGACTGCTTCCAGCAGGATAATGTATCGTGTCACACATCATCTCAAAGTGGTTTCTTGAAAATGATAATGATAATTGACTGGACTCCAGTGACCTCCACAGTAACCAGATCTCCATTGTCTAGGATGTGGTGAAATGGGAGATTCTCAGCGTGGCTGTGGGGCCAACTTTACTGCATCAAAAGCATGATGCCATCATTATCATCATGGAGCAAAATCTCAGAAATGGTTCTTCTGCCTTGCCGAATCAAAGAAGTTCAGAAGGAAACCCAACCTAGTACTAGCAAAGTGCATCAAATAAAATGGTTGCCATGTATCTTCTGGTTAATTTATTATATTTGACCACTTTGGATTGCACAAAAATAAAATTTATACATTTAATGTACCTCTTCCTGATGCAACACAGCAATGCAACCAATCATTGTATTACATGTTAACTATAAAGCAGGGGTGTATCAAAAACACCACACATAATTCACAGATGTGAGCCAAATAATCAGGTCATTATTGATTTAAGGTGAAGTAGGAGGATCAGAAGATAATGCTTCACTTTTTTAATTCCACTTATTGTCTGATACCAATTCCTTTAGCAGCAAAACTACCTCCCTTAATGAAGATATCACAGCCTTTCTTAAAAGTTGGTGAAGTGCTCTAATGTTTAAAAGTCTCAATTTATTTCTCAAATAATACCACTTTAGCGACATCACTCGATAATCTTCTCATTTTTTGCAAAAGATCTTCTTAATCAGACCTCTGGCTTGTCTGTTTGGGAACCTGAAATTCAATCAAGTTTGTTGTCAGTTTTTGAGCAGCAGCTTCTTAATTTAAAAGTTTACACTAAATAAAGATGTAAAGCAGGCGGCTTCAACAAGACAAAGTTCCAAATTACCCATTAAAACTTATTTTTTAATGCACAAGGCTGTTATTAACCTTCTAGAATATCCTAACTTGTGCCCTACTGAAATTTGCAGAATGTGTTTACATGCAGGTCTTTACCAGAAAACCAGCTAATTTAAATGTATTCTACCAAGAATAGGAGTCAAATATCCAGTTATTTATTACAAAATCTTCTTGAGAACTACAGTAAGCATGTGGTTGAGGTGCAACTATCTAATGTACATTAATTGGAAATATTTTAACCTTTTCGGATTAGAGAAAATTCCCAATGAATCTGTGGAGCAAATTCTTGTTTCTGAAATGTAATGTTCATTTATCAAATTGTTGTGTGACTGCACACCCTGAAAAAAAAAAAAAAACATTCAAATACAAAGGAGCATTGATCCCCGTGACTGTATTTGAACTTCCCACCAGATCTGTGAGGCTTCTTATGATTGTAAAGAAAAGTTGGCAAAATAAACTTGCTCAAAACATTATCACAACATTTTAGAAGAAGAACACGCAAGACATCTCTAACCTAAACATAGTACGTGGATAAGTAGATTTGTCCCTTTGTGGAAAATTAGACATTTGAATTTCACTGCTTTTATATTGCAATTGCGTGCTTTTAAAGTGGTGTTTTCACTGGAGGATCGGGACTACCGGCAGACAGACAGACAAACAGGGGCAGTGGGTGGGGGTGGAAGGCTGGCGTGGCTGGTGGTCTGTTGGGCTGGCTGACGTCTCTGTCTCCTCCTCTCTCCCGGCAGTTCATGGCATCAAGTGGACTTGCAGCAATGGGAACAGCAGCTCTGGTTTCTCAGTGGAGCAGCTAGTGCAACAGATTCTGGACAGCCACCAAACTAAGCCACCTCCCCGGACTCACAACTGCCTCTGCACGGGTACCCTGGGTAAGGGCTAGAGGGTGGGGCAGTAACTTTTTATGAAGAAAATAAATTGCAGAAACGTCTAAACACAATGGTTTGTGTGATAAATTTGACAAAGTGACTGAGGTTTTTCACAACTCAGAGTTGTGTCAGCTGAATATTTTTACATGGGGTTATCCATGTTAAGGTCATTTCCATAATAGCCCAGCTGGTTTAAATTTTACAGCACTTATTTGGACATTTGATCTTTTATCTCCCTAAGCTCTCTTTAGCCTCAAAGAGAGAACTTAAATTAACATATTTATTCATGGGCAATTTCAGGTCATTTTACTAAATTTCTCTGGGCTTTCCTGACTTTTTTTATTAGATCATAAAATTGGTGGTATAGTTAAAGACATCAGGAAGATATCAGTGTGCTGTTTTAGAATTATTTATTAAGGTTCTACAGCATTTAGAGAGGAGAATTATATGACATGTCAAATTCTTTAGAATGTTTAAAGGCTTAAATAACCAGGCCTGTCATGTAGCCTATTGCATCACCAGGTCTGGAAGATACTGACCCATTTCCTTACAATTCAATTTGTTTAATTCGGTTTATTTTTATAGTCCAATTTACCACCAAAGTCTTCTCAAAGCACTTAAGGAGCAAAAAAAGTCCAAATATTTATTTTTTTGCCAATCCAATTAGTTAAAAGTTGTTTTAAAAAGTTTGAAAACTAAATATGTGAAATAATTTGAATTTTATCATTTCTTTTCTAAGTTTCAAATGTATTGTCATATGCATTTACTGCATGACAAATTACAAAAAAGCTTTAAAAAATATTTTGTCTTCTCTATCTGTCATTGTGCTACAATAAATTTATTAATTTTTAAAAAGTAGCCAAAGTGTAAGGGACACAACAAAGAAAAAAAAATTCAGCTTAGAACATAATTAAAACATCCAATCAACAGTATCTTTATCCACTTAAAATCTAAACTAGATACTTGGACATACAGGCATCAATAAAGGATGTGTGTGCTCCTGCAGTCATGTCATGGGGAAACATTTTATTGCCCGTATTTCCGGTCTTCTCAATAGCTATGTAAGCTTATCTATTTAATATGCTCTCAGTCTCAGGTTCTCCATAAAGACCAATAAACATTTATGACATTAAACTTCCTTCACCTTGTCCTCCAGGTAGTTTCTGCATTACATTCACAAAGCATTCTCATCAGCGTCTATCAGTTGTGTTTTTTGAAGCTCAGACAACTGCTCCTGCTTTTGCTGTTGTAACTTATTTTAACTGTTGTTAAAAATGCCCAGAATTCCCATCAGAAAAACACAAAATTATTTGAATAGTCATATTAAAATTATTCTTTGAAGTTAAACTTAAAAAAATACAGAATAATCCCAAAGTTTGCAGGTTATCTTCTGTTTTCATAAGAATGTGCCCATTTTGATTATGGAGAATTAAAAAGGAAACAATGAAATGTGTAATTTCAAGTTTATTTTACCATGAGAGGACAAAAAGAGGTGTACTATTTTACTTTTTAATTTAGCTTTAACAGGTCTGCTGTGTTTAAATGTTGCTTCCATAAAATAAAAAAAGTTAATCATGTACAATGTAGGATTTTATTTTTTATGTTTCACCCCAAGTTGCCATATTCTATAATGTGTAAATAGCTATATATAAAAAAGCTCTGAAAAAAAGTTCAGCTACATATAAAAAAGCTTTTTGATACCTGTAAACATAAAAACGCAACTCACATTATTTTAATAATGCTCACACATCATGTAGTTATATTGTTGTTTTTACCTATTTACCATGAACATGAGCATTTCAGCAAATTAGAACATCAAAAAGATAATTTATTCCATAGTTTAATTAAAGCATTAAAGCAGATATTGATACTTTTGGCAGCACAGGGTGGTGTCAGGTCCTGTCAGATAATGAAATCAGCACCTCTACAAAGCTTTTCAGCACAGGGAAGCAGGAAGTGCTCAGTATGTTAATGGTAAATGGCTGCGCTAACTTGGACTCAGGAAAAAACAGTGGACTAGCAGCAAGAGATGGCATGGCTCCCCAAATCATCATCATTTGACCTGAATCTCAAGCAAATTGGAGTCAGTTCTTCTCCACTCTTTGCCAGACAGATTTTTCAAATTACATGCAATCTTTGCTTTCCTCTGAGATGACTATGGACTTCTGAGCAAATGACCAGCCATTTTTTTCTTTAGCCCAACACAGATTCTTCTGTCCTCTCTGGTTCAGAGTTGATTTAGCACAAGTAATGCAACAGGTCCAGTCCATCGCCACATCTGTGTGTGGTGACTTTTGGAAATGCTGGCTCCAGCTGCAACACATGTTTTAAGAATCTCCCTCAAACTCCTTAATTCTCTACTTTACAATCCCCTAAGGCTGATGGCATCCTTGTTTCTTTTGCACCTTTTTCTTTTTGCAGCTATCCTGCCATTTGAAAACTGTCATTGGTTGATGTACACCAGTCTTTCATTAGCTGTAATTCATAATCAAAATTAATAGAAAAAAAAACAACAAAGTGTGTACAGTGTCACTTTTTTTAGTTGGTTTGTTGAAATAAACTTTTTGATTACTTTGAATTTAACACATGTATATAACATAACCCATGTCAATTCAATATTATCTATGCCATGTCGATTAAGCCTAACACTTTCTATTTGTATTTGTTAATTTTAAAGGCAAAGTATTGCACCTACCCTTAAACGCACATATATTTGTCTCAATATTAATGAAGCTGTTCCCCTGCTTTTCAAATGTTTTAATGTTTTGGTCATGTATTGTGGTTGTGAGGGACCCACACACAGACAAACATGGAAGTTTCATTTTAACTTGAGTCCAGAGTTAAATACCAAGAACACATGAGTGTACTTTTCAAAGTACTGAAGGTATTTGCTCTATTATAAACTTTGTGATATAAATTGGCTATGTCTAAGTGAATTGGACTTAAATCTCTTTTTTTTTTTTTCATTTTCAAGAAGGCAGATTATGCAAGGCTTAGCTGTGTCATGTTCACATTTATTACTAATTTATTACTAATTCATGAATACTAAAAACACTCCCATTTTTTGTTCATATGACTGTCTTATTAAACTGTGTTATTTAATCGACATTTAAAAGAATATATTTGTTGTCATTCTTTGTATAGGTGCAGGGAGCAGTGTACACCACAAATGCAACAGCGGCAAACACCGCATCATCTCCCCTAAAGTGGACCCCCGTTCTGGTGGATACAGCAGTGCACACTCTGAGGTCCAAAACAATGATGTGTCTGAAGGGAAGACCGAACACAGTGCCCATGGTGGAGGAAAAAGCTCTGGGGGTGGAGGAGGAGGTGGTGGCAGTGCCAGGGAGAAACGCAACGGCAAAGTCCACAAGCCTGTCCTCCTGCACCAAAACAGCACAGAAGTGTCATCCACCAACCAAGTGGAGGTCCCTGACACCACACAGAACTCCCCAGTGTCCATCAGCAGCGGCCTCAACAGTGATCCAGACATGGCAGACAGCCCCGTGGTGACAGGGATGACCCATGTTCCGTCTGTCATGTCTGGCCTGTCCCAGAGTGTCTTCATGTCTGAGGTCACTGGAGAACCTGTCTATAGCATGTCTCCAACTGGGGGTCCCAATGCTCACCTGATGGGTGCAGATGCCACTTCACAGGGCTTGGTGCTGTCCATGACCGCTGATCGACACAAATTTGCCTTCCCTGGAGGAGGAGGAGTAGGGGAACCTGGGACTACCACGGCAGGAGACAGTCTGTCCATGTTGTCTACGGCGAGTGTGTCTGAAGAACTGGTGCTAACCAGCAGTCTCGATTCTGGAGCCATCAAGATTCCAGAGACCAATATGAACTTTGATCCTGACTGCTTCTTGAACAACCCCAAACAGGGCCAGACCTACGGCGGCAGCGCAATGAAGACAGAGGGCAACTCCTCCTCAACATGTTCTTCCTCCAGCGGCAGCAGTAGCACCAACGGGAGTCTCCAGCGCTCTCCCAACTTGTCAGACAATAGCTACCCCTTCAGCTCAGCTCTCGTAAAGAACATCAAGACAGAAGACACATCATTTGAGCAGCAGATGAAAGAAAGTGGTTACCAGGTCGGAGGAGTTGTGAACTGTGGTGGTGGAGTGTCATCTGGTGCTGGATCAGGTCAGGGCAGTCTTAGTCTGACCCCAACAGGCTCACTGCTTCCTTCAGGAGGGGGGCTTAGTCCCAGCACCACTTTGGAGCAGATGGATTTTAGTGCCATTGATGCCAAGCAAGAATATACTTCTAGTGCTACCACAGTGAGCTATGGTCAGGCCATTCCTAGTCCACATATGCAACACCAGAATCGCTCGCCCAGCTTCTTCCTTCAGGATGCTTCTCAAACCAGCCAGACACAGCAGGCCAGGTCAAGCATGGGGCAGAAATCACATCTTATGGAGCACAACTCCCATGACTCTGGAGCTTATATGGGATTGCAAGTGGTAAAAACTGACTCCCCTTCCAGCAATGGCCACCTTCATCATCACCACCAGAGCCAGACACAACACAGGGCCAATTGTAATGGAGGTTCACCCACAGAGGGGTCCGGCCAAGCGGCTTCTCTCCAGCTGCTGCAGTACCAGGGGCCCTTTCCTGGGCTGGGTGCGGAACATGAAGAGGTTGTTGGTCTAGAACAACCAGGTAATGTCAACTCAGCTCAGACTGGAGCCACAGAGAATGGTGGCGAGAACCTCCTCAAGCCAGGAGATCACATTCAAGCCTGTGGAGCAGCAAACAGAGAGGGAGGGAGACCAGAGCACTACATGCAACAGGCTTCAGATGGTAGCAACGGAGGGGCAGGAGCTACAGGTGAAGGAGTAACAATGCATAATGGAAACAGTGACGGTAGCAACCGCACCCAGCAGCTACAGCCTCTCCTCCAAGGCACAAGTATGGTGCAAGGACTCTATAATGCAGTAGGAGCCCATCAAGGTCTGACTGGAGCAGCTAGCAATGGAGGAGCTGGTGGAGCTGGCATGGAGATCAGTCTGGACCACTTTGACATATCCTTTGGAAACCAGTTCTCGGACCTCATCAATGACTTCATCTCAGTGGACGGCAGTGGAACCACCATGTCTGCTGGAGGTGCCCTGTATGCTCACCAGCTAGTCACATCTCACAACCCTGAAAATCAGAACCCAGCCGGTGGGCCCCCCCAGCAGGGCCAGGAGGACGGAGGAGCCAGAGGCTCAGGCTACAGCCCCTCAGAGCTCTGCCTTCAGCCTTGCTGCAGCCCTCAGTCGCTAAGTGGAGGCGCAGGAGCAGGAGGCAACACCGGAGAAGCTGGATCACTGTCCTACATGAATGTTGCAGAGGTCGTCTCTGCAGCTGTTGCTCAAGGGGCTTTGGGGATGTTACAGGCCACAGGTCGCCTCTTTATGGTCACTGACTACTCCCCTGAGTGGTCCTATCCTGAGGTGAGTGATTCGACTCTTCTCTGCTTCTTCTCGCCTGTATGGAAAAACACAAAAAACTGAAATCAAAGACCTGAGAGAAACTATAACGTCAAATTTAAGGCCAAATCTTTTGTCTACTTTCAAACGTTTCAATGAAATCTCATAGCTGTCCAGCAGCCACAGTCAGAAAAATTCAATGATAATGACCCTGTTCTATTAACTTTTGGTTGTTAAGGTGTATTTACAGCTCCAAGTTTCAAAGACTTCAACAATTACTTCACAAACTTTTCACTTATAACTTTGCTTATAAGTGTACCAGAAATTAGTACTCAAGTAAAAGCAACAACTTTAATATATTTTCACTCAAGTAAAACTAAAAAGTAGCACCCAAGAAATCACTCATTAAGAGTTGAAAAGTATTTGGTAAATACCTGATCATAACATCTCCTTTAAATTGAGATGGTTTCATTACACAGATAAAAAAAATTATGTTGTGTGCAAAAATAGTGGAAATAAATAACATAAAAATAAAAACACTAGTTAATATTTCAAGTTTAACAAAAGAAAATGTTATTGGTGCTATGACAGAGGGTAGTGATCACAAAATATGGAATCCAAACCAATGTGATATTTTACTGGATACCTACTGCATTTGTAAAATTGTACAACTAATTTAACAATCACTGAAAGGAGAGTAAGTTCTAATATATGGAGAATAATATCATATTGTGTTCTTCGGTGAAGAGTGTTTTTGTTGTTGTTTAATACAAGATATGTTCTTGCTTTTAAAGAGCTCCATTTATCCAAATGATTTTTGAAGTTTTGTGTTGCCGTTGTAATGCCAACATTTAGCCACTGGATGGCACCAAAGCACCTCGAGTCAGTGCTAGTGGTGTTTTAAGAGAAAATATTATTGAATGTCCACATGGTGGCAGCAGAGATTAATTTAATTAAGTGGTTAGCCACCTACATGAGTTTCAACATGTAGTTGGGAGATTAACTTTAAGTGCGAGTATATCTACTTAATTCTACTAATGTATTGTGAGCCCTCTTTAATCACCGTGTATGTTTCAGGGTGGAGTGAAGGTGCTGATCACTGGTCCGTGGCAGGAGGCCAGCTCAAATTACAGCTGCTTGTTTGACCAGATCTCGGTTCCGGCCTCGCTCATCCAGCCAGGGGTGCTGCGCTGCTACTGCCCAGGTAGCAAAGAGGAAACATTTCTTAACATTACAAATAAAGTTTCTGCTTTGTTTTGTTTTTATGTTATTAATTAACAAACTTTAGCATCAGTGTTAAATAAAAATATGTTAGGATAATTTTTTTTATTTGTATTTTGTGGTATAAGTGAAGAAGCCCTTTCTTGATGCAACATTGTAACTTAAGCCGTAATTTGTTGTTGATGCAAAAAGTCTTGACTGAAACATTACTGCAAATCTCTCCACTTCATTAAAGATTGTATACAATTTTTAGTTTGTTTATTGGATGACATTTTTTTAATATCACCTTATTTTAGTAAATTTGTGTTTTAAAGTTTAGTTTTTTATTATTTTATGACTTCATACTTCCTGATTCCATTTATAAATCTGCTAGTTGTGCAACATGGACTTAACTATCCATGTTGGTTAATGTTTATTTACTCTTTCAGATAAAGATTTTAAGAATTTGTGACACTTTGAATATGCTCTCCCAGAGTCTTATCATGTCTTCTCTGTTCAGCTCACGATACAGGTCTGGTGACGCTACAGGTGGCCATCAGTAATCAGATTATCTCCAGTTCTGTGGTATTCGAGTACAAGGCTCGGGCTCTCCCATCACTGCCATCCTCTCAGCACGACTGGCTTTCACTGGACGGTAGGTCCTCTTGTCAGTTTTCTATTTGCATCATTTCAGCAACAGGAGATTTTTTTTATGTTGTTTTAGATTTTTCTGTTTTACTTTTTTTTAAACACACTCATTCCCATTTCAAATTTTTCCATGTGGCTTTACCAGTTTTGAATAGTTATGGTGCACCCTCTTCATTAGGTACACCTGTTCTTTTGACTACTAACACAAATAGCTGATCAGCCAATTACATCATTGGCTGACTGAAATCAAATCAATGCATTCAGGCTTCTAGATGTGGTGAAGAAATCATGCTCAAGTTCAAGCCAATCATCAGAATGTTTTGTTTTTGAAGTCACATTTCAGGCACAACAGTTTAGTTGTTGATGCCAGACAGGCTTGTCTGAGTGTTTCTGAAACTTCCAGTCTTCTGGGATTTCATGGAAAACCATTTCTTAGGAGAGGAGACATCTAGTGAGCAATGTTTGTGTTGATGGAAATGCCTGTTTGATGTTAGAGAAGAGAGAACAGACTGGTTTGAGATTAATGGAAAGCAACTGTAGTTCGTGTAATCTCTCTAAAGCAATGGTTTGCTGAAAACCATCTCTTAAGTGAAAAAAATTTCAAACTTTGAAGCAGCTGAAGACCAAACTGGTTGCTGCTCCTGTTGGCTAAGCACCAAGTTGACATAAACAATATAAGTGTATAGATCCGTCCTTCATTTGGCTGTAAACTGGCAGCACTATTGCCTTGCACCAAGAAGGTTCTAGTTTCAGAACAATCAATTGCAGTCTGAAGTGTTTCTGCAGGGAGTCTGCATGTTCTCCCTGTGCTTCCGTGAAGTCTGTCATCTACTCTGGCTTCCTCCCACAGTCTAGAACCATGACTGCTTGGTTAACTGACTTACTCCTGCTGAGGGCTTTCTAATTGATTTTTACTTGTTAGCTAAGTGAACTGTCACTGTGTATAAAATATGTTTGGCATACAGCCTGTGTATGCCAAACACAGGCTTTTACTCACTTTTTATTATTAAATTTTTTCTAATTTACTAAAAATATCATCCCTTCTTTGGCACCTTTGGCTTTGATATTTGGTATTTGGTTGTGATGCTTTTTGTGTTTTATTGTGTTGCTATGTAATAACCCATGTGGGGTTATTACTATTATTATTATTGGGTTATTATTATTGGGTTCACTACCATATTTGAAGCTAGTGCATCTTTCTGCTGGAAATGTGTGAGATTCTTCTGTTTTTGTTTAATTAAAGGAAATTGTTTGGATGCTTATTTTCTGTAAAGCACTTCACATTGCTGCACTGTATAAAAAAAGAGCTTTATAAATATAGATGAAATTTGACAGGTTGATTGATTGCTTTAAGATGGACTTGAATCATAAATATGTGCTTAGTTTTGCAAAGAAATACTTTTCAATCCACTTTTGTGGATTAGTTATAGTTGTAGTTTCACATTCAAATAATTCATGTCGGTGTCAGTGAGCCTGCTGTAGGCCTTTGTGATGCACATAAAAGCTATTAAGTGTTTGCATAAGTGTGTGTGTGTAGCTGCTGGCAGAGGTACTGCTGCAGTGTTTGAGCATTGACAGAATAAAGTAGGGCACGATGAACTACAGGCTCACAGGACAGCTGCATTGCAGACAGCCCTTCAAGGAGCGCCAGTGAGAAATAGAGACCTGCATGGCAGCTCACATACATGGCAGCACGATTAGATCCCTCCGCCATTCATACCCTGCTGCCTTACTGGCCCATTCACAGAAGCAGCTAAGGAGGAGCCGACTGTCTCAGGGAAAACACAACCCACCCTATTACTTTAGCTATGTTAACTCCTTGCACACCATATCTTACAGTTTGTTGTGTAACGCCATGTTTGTGTCTATTTTTAGAACAGTGGTGTGTTGTAATAAGCGGTTATATATGTAATGTTTGTTTTTTGTTTTTTTATTTAAGCCTGGATCATATGGGATGGATGGAAAATCATTTGTCACATTTTTAATAACTGGAAAAAGTCCAAATCGATCAGTTGTGTTTTGTCTACAATTTAGCAAAATAAGTTCTGTGCTTTCTGTTCATAGTTACATTTATTTGTAGAAAACTGGTCAGATATCGACAAGGTATGGTTATGTTCAAAACGGTAATTTTTGTAATGTTTATAATGGTTATATTTATAACCATACCTGGTGTTTGTGAGAGAAGACATATTGTGATTTTGTGGCAGACGTCACACCCACATATATTCCAAATACATCTATAATGTTGACATTGGTATTGATCTGGGGTTCAGAAGAACAGACTTTGTGAGTATAATAATCTTTAAACCACTTAAGGTACACTGAGGATTATTCTAAAAAGAACTTTTATTAAGTGTCTCAAAATTTGATATAGCATATAGATTTTTACACTGCAGCAAAATACATCAACATAGACAATACTGTTTTTCTTGTTTTTCTTTTTTGCTCTTGTCAAAAATATGACACTGTTTTATACGTATTTTTCACTTTTGAAAAAGAAATTAATATGATATCCTGGGAAATACATGAAACATTGCATTCTTATGGCTGTTGTGATTGCAAAATGTTTTGAATTTTGCATGTTTTTTAGACTCACTAGCAATAATTAAGAATTTTGTCTTGTTATGGAATACAACATTTCACATTAAAGATTACTGTGAATGTTTCACCATGAAAAATGTATAGTTGAAAAAATATTTCAGATCAGTAATTATATTTAAAAATAAAGTTTAAACCCCTTTGTTACCAAGCATCTTGTATATTTGCCTTCATGAGCTACAAAGCCCCTCCAATGATCCACAATAACAGTCAGGATGCCCCTAACACCTACAATGCTCATATCCCTTAGTAGCTTAATTGTTGGATATACTCATTTGCCAGTATGTTAAAGTGGCACAAGTATAAGGAGCTGCTATAAAAGGTGAATTAGCTCCAACTAATTACCATCTCCTGGCGTAGTCAGCCTGCAGTCGGCTGCTTTACAGACACAAAGCTGAAAGCTGCCTACTGTAGTTTATCTTAATAAGACCAATTGGCCACGTCTCTCTTTTTCTGCTACAGAAAGTGCTTTCTATCAGCCAGCTGACTGGAAGTATGCAGCAATAGGTTGGAAAGCAGCAGCACTACTGTGCTGCAACTTGAGTTGCAGAGTAACTTGCAACTCAAGTCACTCTGGTGCTCTCTGTGGTATCTCATTAATAAAAATTAGAACCATCCTAGAAGATATGATGGAAAATCTCAGCTTTTTTTATTCCTTAAAACTTGAGAACTTGTTTAGTAGAATTTGATTGCTCTGTTTTTCCATACCTCTATTGAAAAAGCATCGCAAGTACAAGATTTACTGGAAGGCAATTTATTTCTAGCTTTTTGGCTAGCCAGACTGCAGTCAGCTGCTTAAAAATCCTGGTGTATCTTCCCAGCTGTATATCTGTGTTACCTTAAAAAGAGTGATAGATGCCACTTCAGCTTCCTCCCCATGAGTGACGAAGTGTTTTGCTAAATTAAATATTTCCAGAAAGCTGAGTTAGTCTTTCTTCTATCTGTTAGCAAAGTGTAGGAGTCTGCTTTAAGCCAACTGACTGGCAGTGTGCAGTAACAGTTTGGGCTGGAGCAGTCCAGGAGACACCATACTCCATACAGTTTTAGAAGCCTGTGACACTCTGGCATCTTAAACCACATGACTCAGGATTTTAGTAGTTGAAACCATAACTTTTTTGTATCTTGCTCATGCCTAAATAAGAGATAAGAATCTAAGTGAATAGATGGAATCGGTCTTAGCCTAAAATAAATAAGGAACTTTCAGCAGGCAGCGTGTGTGAGGCAGTGCTTCAGCACCACACTGAGTGGAAAGCAACTGTTGCTGAGCGCGCTTTAAAAATCCACGTGGGTTGACAGTAAGTTTGTTAAAGCTTGAATCCTTGTGGATCTTGTCCGCTCTGGTAACCATTAAATCCAAGTTTGTCAGGGTAGGGCGTCGCTATTTGCACCTCTTGCAACTATTATGCCCTGTTTGGAGGCACAACAGACACCGTGACTTTCAGAGACACTAATGTGGCAGCCTCTGGTTCCTTTCTCAAGCTTCTATAGTCAGTCTACTGTTTAACAGGCTGTGGCTCTGGCGAAGCGGCATTTGTGTCAATATTTAGTGCGGGTCCGCAGCGGTGTGCCGTTCGGCTCTGTGAGTTTCCTCTCCCATGGAAGACTAACTGTGCTATGATGTGCTAATGGCACAGCTGCCTGCCTGCCTTGATTTGTCATAATGCAGAGTGGGGGAAGGGGCGCCTTTTCTCTGCAGCACTGCAGGTACGGAGCCATAGGCAGGACAGAAAAGCTCTCGGAGCCGCAGAGCCGCGGCCACACAAAGTCCCCGATCCCAGATCCGGCGACCCGAGCGAGCCGAGCGGCGGCAGCATTAGAGCCCCGCTCGGAGACGAGCTGATCGTCAGTGATTAAGGGAGCCTTATTGACTGTACCGAGGCATGACAAATGGCACAGCGTGTACACACAATGCAGGCGCCGAGGAGGAGTGGGCGTGTTTGGGTAAACATGGCAAACTCCCGCGGATAGAAGTGGCTCTGGTTTAAAACATCAGATCGCGCTGCGGGTAGAAACGCTTTTCACGCTTTTCCTCCAGTTTGGGAGAGACTTCGTGTGAGGGCGCGCGCGCAAAAAAAAAAAAAAGAAATCTGGTTCGATTTTAGTTGAACAAATCTGCTGGAACTGCAATTTCTTTAATATATATATATATATAAAAAATTTAAAAGAGCGAGTAGTTGCGGAGCGCGACTCTTGAAGGAAACGCTACAAAGCGGGAATTAGGGCGTCTGTTTACCGGCTGCACGTGCGCACAACGTTTTCCTCGCGGCGGTATTTGTCATTTTACTGCAGGCTGGGGGTCGCAGCGACTACTAGAAACACGAGGAGAGCGTGCATGTGCGCGAGGTGAAACAAAGTGAAGAGGAGAGCAGCAGGAGGAGGAGTGGGCTATTAGAGGAGGAAGAGCATGAGCGGTCTTCCTCTCCTTTCTGCACGCCGCTCTTTTCCTTCACTTTGTTCTATTGTTGACGAGTGATCTGTTGAGAGTCAGACTCAGTCTACACCAAGGATATATATGCTGTTTTTTCTGTTGTTTTTCTTCTACTTGTAGCAGCATGCTTTAGAGAGGCAGGTTTGAAAGAAACGCAGCCCTGCTTGGACTTCTCTGGGTCAGGATGCCAGTGAATGACACCTGCATTTCCAAACAGACAAAGGGGCTGTGTTTTTGGCATTAAAGGTGGACTCTTCCAATGGAAAATAAAATAGAAGGTTAGAAGTGTTGAGCTCAACCTTATAACTGTAGTGCTGTGCTGTCTTGTGATTGTGTTGTCTTTGGGTTGCCTATTGTGTATGCCACAAGTTCCACGTTTTTTCCCCCCCTTCTTCTTCTTCTCCTTCTTCGTTGAGCGCCGCATGCAGAGTTATTCTGTTTTACTGTATTCCTGTAGTGGCAGTGCTGTAGCGGAGTTGTTTCGGCCACATGCTTACCAACTGTTTCATGCGTCAAAGCGCTCAGACTAAGCAATTCCTGACTCACGACTTGTGCTTCGTGCTTTTTAGGGCGACATTCGAAACTTAAAAAAAAAAAAAAAAAAACATTCTCGGTCTTCTTTTAAAGTTGTGCTTCAGGGTGCATAATTTCCAAATACTTATTCCACCGGGTGGATGGTGATAACCAAAGGGTCAGCGTGACCCAGGTGCAGTTTCACGTGTTGTTGTGCCCTATAGCGCAATGAAGGCTTGTCGCATCCATAAGCTCGGCTGAGTTTATCTGGGCCATGTGTGTGGCTGCTGAGATTCTCCACAGCTCAGACCGCTTTCAGCACCACACAGCCGTGAACAGAGACTTTTGCAGCTTTATCTCCGTAGTTTCTGCTTGTCAGACTTTTCCGAACTATTTAAATGAAGATTCTTCTTGTGCATTACCCACCTGTTGCTTATGTGTAATGTTTACCAGTAATGCTGCAGTAAACTAAATGCATTTACTGCACTGTTGCCCGAAAGCCAGCAACAAAAAGGCTGCACAGTTTTGTTTGTTTCTTATGCATGATAATAGTATCAGGAGTTGGCCATGCCTTGCCTCTGCTTTGAGGAAAATCAGTTTCTGGTTATAAAAGAAAACAATTGAGGACAGAAGACTTTGGAGGCGGCAGAAGTGTTGTCTTTTAAAGCACAGCTCTGGAAAATTTGTAAAGACTATAACAAAATATTTAGCTTAATTTATATTTTTATTTTATTCAATAAACTGACATCATTCCTACCAAATAGAAATCCAGCTTCTGGCATTTTTTTACGAAAAAAATCTGTGTTTTCAGATCTCAAATATTGCTGAGAAAACTTTTATATTCACTTTTAAAACACAACGCTAATGTTTAAGCTAAGTAAGAGTTTAAAAATAAATATTAGATGGAGTAACGTGTCTTGACTTTCATAATGCTCTAGGGTTCAGATGATCAGTGTTGCAATTGAACAAAAACTCTAGAAATGTCATTCATGTAGAGATGCTGGTGGCAAAAATTTGCATTGGTCTTATTTTTTCCAGAGCTGCATGGTTCACCAGTTCTATTAACAAGTTTTGTTTATGAAGGATTGTAACTTGGAGCTTTTATGAAGTGTGACTACCGAACCTAACCGCTGTAGTAGTAGTTCATGTAACAGCTCAGTTTTACTTGTAGTGACAGAAGGAGTAATCGCAGTTGTAGATCCGCTAACAGCAGCAATGTCAGGGGAATTTTTCCATCTGCAGGTGATAGAGCACAGCAGAGGAGCAGGAGTATGATGATTCGTATTGAACTGTGCATTAAGGTGCTATAAAAATAAAGAGCTCCGTGCCACTTCATATGTACCCAGTAATCCTGAATCATCTAAGTATAGATAGTCTTCTTACTATAATTGACTTCTTTCATGCATGTAAGTTGCCTGCTGGGTTTTCTTTATTAAAAATAGAGAAAAACAATTTTTTCCATAGAAATATAGTAGTGTAACATCACTACGATAAATTGTAGTTGTTTGCCTTTTCTGTGTAGTGCCCTTAGATGACTTTTGCTGTAAGCTAGCCCTGCACAGATGAACGGAAGTGAGTTTAAATCATTCATAAGGCTTGTGTGAAGATTACTACTCTGGATTTTATTGCCATAATTCTGTGTGCTTTTGAGGATATGCATGTGTAATCTAAAATATGATTTACTCACTCCATATCCATGCCTTGAGGTTCCAGTTGTCTCTCCTTTCTAGCTATAAGTTTTGTTTTGTAGTTTGTCATTTGTACTTTTATTTCAAAAAGAGGTTCTAACTCTGAGTCAGATTTCCCAAAGATAAATTTACGGTGGCCCTGAGGTGCAAACGACTTCAACAAATTACAAAAACACAACAACATTAATGAAGCACAATTGCAACTTTAACAAAACAGAAAGGGTCTGTCCCAGTTGGAGACCTGAGAGATCACTGATTGGACGACAGTGCTTTTGAACCGGAAGTTATCGCTTGAGCGGGTCGGCCCGTTGTTGCGATATGTTATAGCGTCCACCATATTGAAAGAGGCTTATCTGCCAGCAAGCTAATACAAATAAATGAACCGAACTTCGTACAGTGCCATTCTGCAAAGTATTTTAAATTAATCAATGTCACTGACACAATCTCTCACACACTATTGTATATAGGAATGGAAAAAAAAATATAAGGACAACGTTTCAAACTTTTTGATGTGATTATTTAATTGTTTTGGGGCACAATAATTATTTGATACAGCTGATTCTGATAAATTGTTTTTATTGATAAACACACATACACATTTACAGTGGTGTATTTGTAATTTGTAATTGTACTATGTTAATGTTGTGTTTTTGAATTTGTTGAAGTGGTTTGCACCTCAGGGCCACCGTATAAATTGTATAGTTTCAAAATTACGTTGAACCCTTCATGATTTCTTATTTGTTTGCTGTTCTAACATAAGAATGAAAGTTAAACTTCAATTTACAATGATTTGTTGAAAAAAGATTAAGATTGAGGCTTATAAGGATTAAACATATAGGGCTTCATTTAGCCAGCAGTGTGTTGCCCCTGGAGCTCTCTCTTTATTTATTAAGGCGTTCAATTTTTTTTATAATTTCTGCTCTCATCTTAAGTTGTTCTGTCTGCAGCTGTATAATTCAAGCTCATGCCATTTGTTTGCTTAAACAAGAAGCTAAATGAAATGCACTTGTTACTGAACATCTGGAAAATACAGCTTGTCCTGTTCCTAAGACAAAAAGCCAATACAATTAGTCCATTAGTATAAAAGCAGATGACAGTAAATCCCCTGGGTCTCCTCTCTTGACATTTTACTTTCAGTGTGACACACTGAATCTATTGTGTTCAGACTCCACTCATATTGACTTATATAACTGGATAAATGCCAGTAGAAGAGGATGAGATGTGTTGAACACCTTTGACTTTTGTTAGAGATTATTATAATATCTGGCTAAACTGGTGAAAAATATAATGCAGCATATAAGCCGTGCAACAGATATAATAATTCACAGGTGGCTTATTTATGTTTTTATGAACAGGTGAGGCTAAATGCCTGTTTCTCCCTTAAAATGCTGTATTCATCACAAACTTCCGTATTGTATTTACAGGTTTTCTGTTAGGTAACCCTTATGGTTCATATGCGGTAACGCTACACAAATATTGCAAAATTGTGAAGGAGAAAAAAAGGGACTATTGTTTGACTTTTTTTTCTTTTTTTTAAATAAACATCTTAAAATTATGGCTTCCAGCTGTATTCCACCCCCTGAATGAAAACTTTGCAGGCTCAGCTTTTGCTGTAGTTAAAGATGTTTTGGGCTGTGTCTCTAACAGCTTCACGCCTCTAGGAAATCAAAAGTTTGCCCATTTTTCTTTAGCCAAGCTCAGTCTGATTGGATACACAACATATGAGAACATCAGTCCTCAACTTTTGCTTCAGATTTTCAGTTTGATTTATATCTGGACTTTGACTGGACCATTCAAACACATGAATGTGATTTAAATTAGTCTAGTGTTGGCAGTGCTTGGGTTGTGGTTTTAAGTGAAGCTCCTCCTCAGTTTTAAGTCAGTGACAGGTTTTCGTCCAGGAATGCTCTGTGGTTATTGCCATTTATCTTCCTACTTATTCTGATCAGCTCCACAGCATAATGCTGCCACCACTTTTAATGGTGAGTTCAGGGTGAAATGGTTATTTCTTGTGCCATATATGCAGACTCATTCAATAAACTAGAATATTATTGAAAAAAAAATGTATGCTACTAACTTAATTCACAAAGTGAAACACATTCAAGTAATTACACATTAACTGTAATTAAAGCCTTTATTCCTATTAATAAGAAAGATTTTCCACCTGTATTTAATGAAAACGCAACGTTTAAATTACAATATCTCATCAAACTAATAAATTAAGTTTTAATACAAAAATTTGGGCTTATTGAAATGGATGTTTAATAATGTTTGCTGTTTTCATAAGGTAATTTTAATCTGACAAATGAGCCTCTTTACAACACATACTGTAATTCATTGCATATGACTGCTTTATGTGTGACGAAAAAACAATTTTAAATGTTTGCTTTAGGTCTCAGATGACCAGAGCACCTTCTTCCACATGTTTCCTGTGTTCACCACATGGCTTGTGGAAAACAGGAAACGGTACCTTTTATAGGTTTCTTTCAATATGGACTTTATTCCTGCAAGATTTTCATAAACACCACATTTGTAAACTGGAAAAAGTAAGGCCAAAAATTTGGGAGCACTAAATCTCCTCCAGATTTACTACAGATCTTTCTGCTGCATCTCTAATTTATCAGTGCAGAGCTCCTTTGGTTTGTAGTTCAACCATATTCTTTCCATTTTTAGATCATGGATTTAATATTGCTCATTGAGATGTTTAAAGTTTATCTCTCTATCTCTGACCTCCCTTATAAGTGGTGCTAATTTATTCTGATATGACCCATCTTAACTTATGTCACATCTAAATGCAAGTTTTCACTGGCTTTTATTTAGGAGTGTTAAAGTACTGAGGACTAGACTAAAATCCAAGATTTGTATTTGTTGAAAAAAAATATTTAAAACCTTTTTCCTTCCACTTCACAGTTATGTGCTACTCTGTTGGTGCATCTTAGGGGGGAGTTTGTCTCCTGCATGTTTTAGATGTTTTCATCGTTGAAGTCACTTGACTGAAATGAAAATTGAATGAGAATTAAATTATTTTTAATCAGGTGTTAGAGCAGGGGCATTTGATAAAACTTGCAGGAACCAAGTTTCTGATTTTTGGGTAATAAGATTAGAAGCATATAAAAGTTTCAGAGATGTGACTCCATTTACAAGCTGCAGAGAGATCTAAAACTACACCTTTAAAAATATTATTGCATTTGTCTGTCTCCAAACTTTGTAATACATCAGATGAACCATCCGCTCAGGGTGCGCCCTGCGTCCCGTCCCACCACTTGCCACGAGTTAAAGAAACCGAATAGCATATGATTGGACAAATAGATTCTAAACAAATTATGAATATCTCAGTTACACGATATGCAGTCTTGATCTTTGTGCAATTAAAACCTTACTCAATCACTGCTCTTAGAAGAACTTAAAGCGAGGATAGTATGTTTTTGATGCGCACACTGCCATGTCTTCCAGCTGCGAGGGCGGCTGACAGATGGTGTGGCCTCTTCCTCTCCATGGTCACAAATACCAGCCCCTGTCAATCAGCCCACACAAAGACCCAGAGGGAGGCCGGCCTCTGGTCCTTCCACAGGGTTTACATCTGAGGATGTGCGTAGCTGCAGGAAGATAATGAGGTTCAGTTCTGAACTTGATTGGCATGAACTAGACCAGAGGTTGGGATGTGAGGATTAAAGATGTTCCGTCATAGTCAATCAGAAGTGGGCTCTTTCAGGATGAAAGATGACAGCCTTTCTTCAATAACAAACCCAAAGTATGGCAAGCGGAAACGCAATTTATTCCAAAGTCAGATTGATGGGGTTGTTTGTCGAGGATTTTGTTCTGTGCTGTGTATTGACATTATGTGGTAAAGACTTGTTAATTTCAGTGATTTACTGTTGAAATGGTACAATAGTAAGGTCCATAAATCTGTGCTTAGACTCTCCAGCTCCACTCCAGCAGTTGTAGTTCACTCCAGTAATAGTTCTCCTGCTCTCATCCTTGACATTTCTAAGTAGGGTCAACTAAATTCTCCATCCTGCTTCTCTAGCAGACCCTGTCTTGTCATGCACTGTAATTCCTGCCCTTTTCCATTTTCCCCTATTCCTCTTCATGAACCTCTTCTTGTCTCTTGTTCTGTTCTCTTTTCCTTTCACCCTGGTGTTAGGTTTACTCTCGCTCTTCCCCTGCTGTCTTCTTTCTTCCTGTGGTCCCTTTGGTTTGACATCAGGCTCTGCTGGGTCTTAATAAGCAGCACTGTCCTTTTTACCCTTATCCCTGAGTATATCAGCCTGTCTCATGAGACGCTGTTGCCATGTCCTAGAGCTGTCATTGATCAGATACTGTAGACCACTGTGGCTTATACCATAGAAAGTCCTCTGATCCTTGCTTCTCTCTCAGGGCTCCGGTGCCCTTTGACTGAACCTGGAGTTAAGAAAACAGCAGTCATGCCTTGTCACAAATATTATAAAAACTCTTAAAGAACACCTTAAACTACAATACTTAGAAACTGATTAGAGATTTCCCTCATACAAACTGTGACTTTCTCAGTTTCTCCTCTTTTGCTATATTTGGTTGCAGAACAGGGTCACTCATACTGAGTTTCTGCTGAATGTTTCCTCCTGTTAAAATGGAGCCATTAGATATGAATTGGATCTGTTTGTCTTATAAAGTGACTTCGGCTGAAATTTGCTGTGACTTGGTGCTGTGTAAACAAACAGAACTTAACCGAAAATTTTAATAGAATGTAATTTAGAAACATATCTACATTTGTTGCTCATTGATAGTTTTACTTTTCCAATAAGGGTGAATTTAAAGTATCCTGATAAAGTTACCAAATAACTCTGTCTCAATCTTACCTCAATTTACAATCTGTTAATTGTTTTTACCCCACAAGACAATTTGGATCAGTTTATTTCTATTAACTACTTTTAAATAATTATGTAGATGTGAAAAATCATTAAAATGCAAATGTTATGTAATATTGTTTTGTGAATATTAATCCAGTTCCAGCAGCTCTCTGTTTAGGCCATGTGACTTATGATCCTGTGATCAAATCAAAATGGGAGCTTTATCAGAGTCACATCAGTTCATTCCCTTTCTCTAGACTTTGAGTAAACATAATTTTTTATAGCTCACTTTTGATGTTTTGCTCGACAATCACTTCACATTGTTTACAGATTATGTAGTCCTTGGGTAGAAAGCTCATTTGAAATTTATTTATTTAGGTATAATTATCTCCCCTGAATAAAAATAAGCAGGTCATTTACAGACACTTTGCATACTTTTGTCCCAGTGCAAATTATTTTTCCTTACTGCTCTGTAAAGCTAATGGTAATTTGAGTTATATTATAATTTCTGTGGTTTCCTCATTTAACTTGCTGAGTTTTGTTTAGTGAACCTGCTCCTGTACAGTCCAAGCTGCAAAAACACAAAATCTTACCAAATATTTTTGATCTGGTTTCTAGAGCAAAGATCTTACTGCATTTGAAATAGGACAAACCTAGCTTACAAGTAACTTTTCAGATAGATATAGAAGCTTGATTTAAATCAATAAGTCCTTAATATTGATTTTAAAAAGTACTAGTTCCTCTGGCAAATTATTTCACTTCAAATGAAATAATCTGGCACCAATACTTAGTGATTTTTGTATCAATAATTTACTTACTCAAAACGAGCTTCTATATTTTGCTGAAAAGTTACTTAAAGTTAGTTTTGTCGTATTTCAAGTGCATTAAAATATTTGCACTAGATACTAGACCAAACATCTAGGGTGATTTGCAATACTACAATTTAAATCTGACAATTAGAACATGAACTCACTGTAGCTCAGACTCAGGAAGTAGAAATTGTTAAATTAGCAGTGTTTAAGTTATTAGATCTTATTAACTTAAACATCAAACAAAATATTTTGTTAAGTGGTTTTTAGCTTGTAGATTTCTGAATTGATGCTGTGTGATTTCCAGAGCCCTGGGGGGGCGCAGCCTTGCAGTTGCCCCTAAGCAGCCCCATATTTCAGTTGTGCCTCTTGCTGGATTTTCATGTTTTTGATCTTTGATAACAATCCAGATTGCCTCAAGGAAATAAACGTATATATACACATAGGAAAGCATGCAAAGTATAATCGGGTCATCATTTACAATTTCATATTCACTTACGTAGAAAAATATTTCCAATCTTAGCTGTGGTAGTAGTTTTGATTAGTTTAATTTTCAGTAAATTATGTTTTTGCATAACTTGAAATTGAATGAGTTTGGGTCTGCAGAGGGTTGTGATTGTAATATTTGGGATTTAATTCAATAAAGTAGTGAGGTAATTTCTATTTTAATGCAATGTTAAAAAGAAATGTGAGTAAATATTTGTCTGGTTATGGTAGGAGATTATGGCATTCCAATAAAAGCATGAGAATAGATCTCCACATTCATCTACAGAAACTTTATAAAAACCACTAACTTTACATTCAATTTGACTGAAAAAGCACACTTTCAATTTCTTACAGAGAGTTTTTAGTTAATATTTTCCAGGCAGGGCTGTTTTAAAATACCTTGTGAAAATTTAGTCGTAATGTGTGACAATGACCACGTCTGCAACCGCGCACCTTCACAAGGGAGTAAACCAGAGAGGGGGAGGGCCGTCATGGCGTCACAGTGTTGTTACAGTACCGTTTGGCTGTTCACCTTCCCTGTCTCCTCCCACTCGTCTCTACCCCCATCCTCCCTCTGCAGTGGACGTGCATCGCATTTGGAGCAGCAGGCAGCAGGTGGAGATGACATCATCTGCACTGCAGCACACTGCAGCACTGGGTCTGAACAAAGACATGTCAGCCTACTGCTTACTATCCCCGACTCTTTCCCTCCATCTCTGCATTTGTGTCTCTTCCCACCAATTAGGCGAAAGCAAAATGAGAGCACGACCTTATATGAAGGCATGTGCCTCAACCTTTTGACTCCCCTCTCAACTCCTGCACTCAGACCAGAGTAGGCTGGCAACTCCTCACCTCCCTACTGTCCACAAGCCAATATGTTGATGGGCAAAGATAACTACGGCCTAATGGGAAGCTGTACAAACACTCTGAGCAGTTTGCTGTTTATTATGAAAATGATGTGCTGATCTGACAGGATGCTCACCTAAGTAGTGTACAGCACACAGAGGAATTAAAGGCAGGGGCCTCGTTGTTGTTCTTTCAGCCCATTTTTCACAGTGCAGCATACTGTCACAGAGAGCAGCAATTTGTCAGCCAGTGGCATTATGCTTTTTTTCCCTGATGATAGAAGCTACTTGACCTCCTTTACTGTGTCTCACTGTGACATTAGCTCTCTATGGAGCCTTTAGCTGGGGGTGCCAAGATACCATAAAGCGCAAATGTCACCGGGTCATGCTGTGAAGGCTCCCCACCTCGAGTCATCGGGTCCCTAATGCATCAAAGCTGGAAAAAATGGCATGCAGGAAAAGATTTAGAAATTACATTTTTATTCTTTGTCTATCTACATTTTTGTCTTGTATACTGGGTCCTTCTCCTCCCCTTCATCAATAAGCCAATAGCACACAGGCAGGGCATACACACACAGCCATGCTCTTGTCGCCTAGTTACCATTCGGCAGCAGGTTGCCACAGAAACGGCCTCATAGTAGCTAAATGGGGAATGCTAATGCAGTCTTCTATACTCCCTGCTGCAGTGGGCTCTCTGTGCCCATCCCAATCCACTGTCTGTACATGGCATACCTTAAGAGTGTGTACCTGCACTCTGATGCTCATAAAGTGCCCAATTTTTGTTTTGTTTAACCAGACCACCTATGAGTTGCAATCTTTTTTATTTATTCCCAACCGGCTTAAGAATTAGCAGGAAACTATGTGAACTGCTAAACAACACAAATGTAAAGTGCTGTCTAGCAGGAAAATAGAAATTTTGCTATTTTTGAAGTGGCAACATGTCCTGCACCTGCTAGAAACTTCAGTATTGTTAATGAGAATCCAAACTTTTCTCTTTAGAAAGCATATTCCAGTTAAATGCTTTATTAGTGGGATAGTTTGATAACTTTGCTGGTGAAAGACCTGAGCTACCAAAAAAGTCCGGTCTACTTAGACAAATTAAGTCTCAAACTCTTTAGCAAAGATCATGAGGTTTGCTACACAGTATTGTTTAGAAATTAAAGGAGAAATGTCTTTTTGTCATTTTAAACTGCTGACATACTGTTTCCCTTCTTACCATGTTTGATGTTAATGAAAATAAAAAGCGCTTTACATATGCTATGTAAAGCGCATATGTAAATGCTGGGATTTATCTGTGGGAATCAACTGAACATCTTCTGTGACTGCCCCCAAGTGGTCAGGTAGTGTAGTTAGTTATTACCTGAAATAATAAGAAAGTAGGTCAGGCTAGCATATCTTCAAGCATTTAGCATGCAGAGGTGAGTGAATTTGTATTTGTACAGATTAGCCTGAAATGTTGCAGTGTAATTTATTTAAATCTTAAAGCGGTTATGTATATATGTGGTGAATATATTTTGTTTCATTCAGATGGGGGAAGAGTAAAGATTATAAGATTACAATAATAAATATAAGTAATTTAAGATTTACTTATAGAATTGTTTTTGGGGTTTTTTAGTCTTGACTAAAGAGGCTTTAATTCATTGGACCCAAATGATTTTTAATCTTAGCCACCAATCAAAGGCACAATTATGTGAAGTATCTTTTTAAGGGGTTGCTGGGTAAGGAGGCCATGGCAGTGCTGGGAGGCTGAAGCTACACAGAGCGTGGAAGGTAAACCTGAGGAGAATATACAGCCAAGAAGGCTTAAAAGGTTTTGTAAAGGCTGATGAAAAATGACAATGCAGTCAATGACGGGGTTATCTGGGTAGAACGTTAGTTCTTAAAATCTCTCACTTAAAAAAATCAATATATGAACAGATATCTTGACATGTTATTTGTAAATTTTGTTATATTATAAAAATATAGTTTTTTTGTTGCTTAGATGTCAGATATGTGGCAGTAGAACCACTCTCATTGCCACAGACCTCTAGTAAAATTCAATTCCTGTCATCAAATGTGCCTCCATCCATCTTGATGTGGGAAAAGGTTGTTTTTTTCAAGGACCTGAGATAGCTGTATAGGTTTTGATTTATGTTGTCCTGTCAGCTTCTTAATCTCTTTTCCAAACAGGTGCAGGGAACAGGGCCATAATGGGTTGTATCTAATCAGCTGGAAAAGACCTTCAGTAGAATAGTATTTCTAGAGTCCTGTCTGAAGTGGGCTGTCTTTCAAATTTTGTGCGTGCCCTGGAGCTTAACAGCTCTGTGAAAGAGGTGTAATGTAGAAAGTCATTTACAATTGACTGATGGGATGTCAACTGTGACTAATTTTGGTCAAATTTTTTTAACGTTCAAAAATTAATCGGTTGTGTAATCTATCAAAAATATATCTTTTTCTATTCTTTTCTTTTTCTTAAGGGATTTTTCCCATTTATGCAAAAACCAAAGATATTTCTCAGTATTTCAATATTATTTAGAGTCAAAACTAATATATTCTGAATTTTTTTTTATAATTAACAGAGCCAGTAATCAATTAAACTTTAAAAGTAATTGTTAATCAAAGGTCTACTGTCATCTGACTTAGTCAAGCAAATGTAGCAGCATAATAAATAACAACAATGACAAACAATTCTTATTCCACTCTTCAATTACAGACTAAATTGGGAAGTTTTAAAACTAGGAACTAAATGTTCAAAATATTTTTAGATCTTTATAAAATGTAATAAAAAAGGCATTTAGAATTTAACACAATAACTGGTGTGTGTGGTGTATAACTGGTTGCTAGGGCTGGGCAATATGACAGAAAATCATTTCACAATATAAACATTTTATTTTGGCCAATATTGATAATTATTTATTAGATTTTGGTTTAAAGTCCACACTTTCTTCTCAAGCTGCTGTACTCATTTTCTTCTTTCACTCAATGCAATTTAAATTTTTTTTAAGCAGCTATGAGGCACAGTGGCAAAACCTGAAACTGTTGCTGCTCAAGGTTGTTGCTAGGTAACCAGAGAGTGAGTTAGTTGCTAGGTAACAAAAGAGTAAGTGAGTTAGCTGAACATTCCATAAGACATACTTTCTGTTGATATATGTCACATGTCATTATGATACTATTGTCATTGATTTATTATCCATCCCTAATGTATGCAATAGTAAATATTCAGACTTTTCACATTAAAAAAACTTGAAAATTCATCTGTTTTTATACTTTTTTATAAAGCCGTTGTACATGAAAGATCAAATCGGAGGTGTCCATGGGCGCTCTATCATTTTACTAATGTAATTATTTTTTTAAAAGTTTCTCATCGATAGCATTTTCATTTTCACTGGACAGGTTATTTATAAAATGATTATTGTTGTATAGTAGATTAATCAACTTTGCTTCCTCTGTAAAATGGAGTTGGACATTTGCTCCTAAATGGATGATTGTAAGCCTCCTGTTGTCACTGTGACATCCCTGAAACTCCTCAAAGCACCATATTGGTGCAGCTTGTGGTGCATACTGTGTGATAATTTGTGTTGTCAGGATTAAGGCCTCTTTGTGCTGGAATGAACATACTGACATTTTGTTTCCTCACAGCTGATGCTGACACGTTCTTCTTCTGTCTCCCACTTTCTGCCCAGATAACCAGTTCAGAATGTCAATCCTGGAGCGCTTGGAGCAGATGGAGAGGAGGATGGCAGAGATGGCCAGCCACCAGCAGACAAGCAGTGCGGGGAGTGGTGGCACTGGAGGAGGAGCAGGAGGAGGAGGCGGAGGTGGGGGAGGAGTAGGAGGAGGCAGTGGAGGAGGGACGGGAGGAGGGAACAACAGCCAGTCACAGGTAAAAAGCCTCATCATGCTGGACGATTATTGTTGCACGTGGCAGAACCCAGCACATTCATTAAGCTTTTCTATCACTTATTGATACAAATACTGCATAAAACAAAATATTTTTTTAATAGCAGTTTGTGTTTTGTTTTTGAGTGTGCATCTGGCCAGACGCAGGCCAGCAGCTCCTTTGAGAGCCGTGTTGTAGTGGTCTGTGAGAAGATGATGAGCAGAGCTTGCTGGGCCAAGTCCAAACATTTAATCCACTCCAAGACCTTCAGAGGGATGACACTCCTTCACCTGGCTGCTGGCCAGGGCTACGCCACCCTCATTCAGACACTCATCAAATGGCGGTGAGAATGAAATTATCCAGCATGCTCTGTAACCGCCTCTGTAATTCATCATAATAGTGCACCACAACAAATATCATTTTCTCTCTCTTATGCAGCACTAAGCATGCTGATAGTATTGACTTGGAGCTGGAAGTGGACCCTCTAAATGTTGATCACTTTTCCTGCACTCCTCTGGTGAGTACCAAAGCTTTGCCTTTGTGGAAAAAGTTTATAGATTGCAACTTTTCTGACTTGTTTGCTGCTGTTCTTTTGTCTGTTTTCAATCCAGATGTGGGCATGTGCGCTTGGTCATCTGGAGGCAGCAGTAGTCCTGTATAAATGGGACAGGCGGGCCCTTGCCATCCCAGACTCCTTGGGTCGCTTGCCCCTGTCAATTGCTCGCTCTCGTGGCCACACCAAGCTGGCTGAGTGTCTGGAGCAACTGCAGAGGGAAGAGCAGCAGCCGCCCGCCTCTCTACCGCCAACGACTCGCATGTCTTTCTCCCCAGCCCCTGATGCGCCCACCTCCGACAGCTGGATGGTCAGCTGGGCAAATGACAGCATAGTAGCACCTGGTAGCAAGAAGGGAGGTCCTGCTAACACAATAACCACACCCAGCACCACCAGCCCCAACCCAGGTTAGTCTGATTACAGAAAGATTGTAAAAAGTGCACTATCTGAACTGCTAACCTTTTCAGTTTTACCACATTACTGTGACAAACTTCAATGTGTTTCATTGGAATTTTATTTAATAGACCAAGACTTTATTGTGGACTGAAACAAAATGATTTTTGGTTCATGCAATTTGTTTTAAATAAAAATGTAAAACTGCGGTGTTTGCTCTGACACCCAAATCAAAACCAGTGCAACCGACTAGCTGTGAAGACAAGGGCGTAGGAACAAGTTTATCATTGGGGGGGACACATATCGGAAACCTGACAGATTCGTAATTAGCTTGAGCAGAAATGTCAAGCAATAGTGTCATCAATGTGTTACTCTAATCTGACCCCTTGTAATGCATAATCTAACGCGTTACTATTTACAATCCATTAATCAGATTAAAGTTATGTATCCAAGTTACTGTGTGTTACTATATTTGTAATTTTATTTTAGTAAACACGTATTGTTGCTTTCTTCTTTTTCCTTGGGGAGTTACGTTTCATGTGTAACACCAGCGACACAAACATAAACGATTGAGGGAAAAGAGAGATGCACATTTTCTAGCTGATGGATGAATTTTTCATTGAGCAATCAAGTTACTTTTTCAAAGTAACTATGCCATCCCTGGTAATAAATTAATTATATCGTATGTGTGTAGGCCTGTCACAATAACAAATTTTGATGGACGATAAATTGTTCCTGAAGTTATTGCGATAAACAATAATATTGCTGTTTTGAGAAGTACAATGGTAATGGCAAAATAATAATGCAAGAACACAATCTGAAAGATCAGTATCATGCGATTAATTGATTCATTGATTACTGTGACAGGACTGTATGTGTGTTTATCATCTCAAGGTGACAAACTGCCCCAAAAACATCATCTTCCATTTCCTTTTGAACAAAATGGCTTCAGTCTTTCATCAAGCACCTGTGGTGCACCTTCAAAATAAAAGCAGGCGAGCGGAAAATTTCAAAATCAAATATTTTTCGCAACTGCGATGAAATTATTAGGGGGGAGAAATGCGCCTGCCTCCAATATTGGGGGGGACACGTCCCCCCGTCCCTCCTCCAGTTTCTACACCTACAGTATGTGTGAAGGTCACATACACTCAAAACCACATTTTACAGACTTTTTGTGTAGTTTCTCATGCAGATATCTCAGTATACTAAGATACTTAATAAACAAAACAAACTTACTAGTAAACTTTTAAAAAGATATAGGAACTTGCTTTAAATCAGTAATTCTTGAATATTAACAAAAAGTACTAGCTCCTCTGGCAGATTTTTATTTTCATTTACATAATTTTCCCTTTTTTTCATTTAACATTTTTAAGTGAAAAGAGCTGCAAGTGGAGCTAGTATTTTTTTTTTATCAATATTTAATAATGGACTTCAAACAGTTTCCTATATCTTGCTGAAAAGCTGCTTGCAAGTTAATTTTGTCTTCATTCAAGTGTACTAAGATGCTTATATGAAAAAAGGGGAGAGGGTTAACTACAGAGCAAATCCTTGTAGGAAACCTCAAATCTGAAATCTGAGCCTGAAACACACAGCCAGAGCTACAATCAACAGGTTTTGATGAGAGCACAATGAAGTCAGATAAAATCCAGTAGAGTACATTGACGTTTTACAAGTCTGTAGTCTTGGCTTAGAAGTGATAATGGAGTCTTCAGCTAATGGTGTCACTTTATCTTTTTTTATTTTGCAGATTTAAGAAGGCCAAGATCAGAACCTTCTAACTGCTACAGCAGCGAGGGCCAGAGAGATCTCCCATTGGCTAAAAAACATAAACCTAACCCGGAATTATTTCATAATCGACCCGACAAGCCCATGTCTGTTCCTCTGAGCCTGGAGCAGCAACAGCTCCACAAACTGTCCTCCAGCACCAAGAGCATGTCCGCAGAGGGCTTGAGCGCCGACAAAAGTCTACCGACAGGAGGCAGCACTGGGACAACCAGGTGGAACTCCAGAGAGAGTTTCTCCCACAGCAGCATGGGGAAGAAAGCACTGGGCATCAGTGGAGGCAGCAGTTTAGGAAAGGAGAAGCTGGTCAACCGACTGCGACAGCGGGAGCAGCTGGGCATGCTGGTTATGGCGGACAGAGAAATGGCAGATTCAGAACTGCTGTCGTATCGAGAGGACCTGGAGAACCAGGACTGTCTCACGCAGATGGATGACCTACAGGTGAGCAGAAAAGAGTGAAATAGCCATCTCGGTTTGTAAACTCCAACTATAGTTCAGCAGAAGGATAAATTTAACAGGTGAACCTACATCTGAACAACTTTATTTTAGATATGATGTGCAGTCTTGTACACTAACTGAGACAACACTTACAGTAGACTGCAAAGACAAAACTAAAAAAATCTGATATATTAAGATATTTACACTAGAAACTAGATCAAAAATACTTGGTAAGATTTTGTGTTTTTGTATCGTCTGGACTGTATTTATTGTCAACCCTGATAAAGAAAAGAAGAAAGAAATTAAATCTTAATCTATCACTAAAATCTATATTTTAATTTTATAACTCAAAAAAGCATGTTAAGAAATAGTTTTTATTTGGCAATATTTTTGCACAACCCATTTTGGCCAGACAAACAGGAATAAATCTTACTTTTTATCCTTTCTTTTTAGCACAATCTCTCTAAATAGTCCAGAGTCACTGCTTCTCTCTTTAGATCTCCATTCTTTGTCCTTTGGAAGGACATATTGATGACCTATTTTCAATTTTCTGTTCACTAGACTTTTGTTAAAACTCTCTAAAACTCTCTTTTTAGGGACTTAATGATACAATGCCCTCTAACATCATGCCTCATAGACTATGAGGCATGATGTTCTTTTCCACATTTTCATCCCTTGTTCCACCCCAAATCCAGCTGGTGCAAACTCTGAATATAGGATAAAAAGGCTTTTTCCTGACATGCCTCCCAAACAACCAACAGGTTGACAAGTAAAATGTTGTCTGATCTTTATTATGGAGACTTTTGACCTCCAGATGCCACACTATTTGCTTCAGGTCTCTAATTGTGAGCTTGGAAAAATTTAAATTTTGATCACTCTTCATGCTAGCAAGATATAGTTGAGTCTTTGTCCAACTTTGTTGACCCCAACGTTAGCTTTATTAATAGAAAGTTCTACAATAACCCACAGTTTCTGGGTTGAATGGTTTCTGTTGCTTGGTCTAGAACAAGAACATGATTTGGACACTCTTTACGAAATAGCCAAGTATCGTAAACTAATATGCTCAAGTGACCTTTTGAGTAAGTCACTGGGTGTTTGTGGTGTTATTTGCTAATAAATTTGAATAAAAGCAAAAGGCACTATCCATATTATAAAGATTTAGTTAGCAAAAAGGCTCCAATTTAAAATAAAAGAAGTCCATCTACATATACTGTCTCTGCTGGTGAGCAAAAATGTGTATTATTCAAACTAAATTATTTCTATTTTTTCAAGTGGTACCAACATATTTGTCAATATTTATTAAAATTTAGTGAAAATGTGGAGACATGAATTGATTTTCTGCAAAGCTTGTGTACTATCAGAGGTAGGGTGCTGTATGGATGCACAATATTAGCACTTCTGCATTTGGTAGGTAATTTACAACAAAGCAGCTTGGCACCCTGTCAGTGGCCATCACTGCATAATAAGCTCTACTTATTGTCTTCAACAGCCAAGAAATCCTTACAGACATCCATATCAGTCTAATTACACCTCCAACAGATGAGGTGCTGGATTAAGTATTTCTAGTCTCTAGCAATTTCACTTTTATTATTATTATCTTCCGTCCTGTCATTAAAATCCCAAATTATTGTCTCAGGGCCAAAAGCATTAAACAAGTACGCATAAGTAGTCTGCATGCAGATATTATTGTGATGAAAATTTACTAGATAGGTGCTGACATTAGTCATCTTTGTTTTTCTCAAAACAACAGGTAAACATGATGACTCTGGCAGAACAAATCATTGAAGCAACACCAGAAAGAATCAAAAGGGAGAACTTCAGCGCTGCAGACTCTGGGCCTTTAGACACATCGGCGGTCAGCACCACCATGAACTGGCTAGCCAGCTACCTGGGAGATGTAGAACAGCTGCCAAGCATCATACACCTACGGTAAGGAGGACCGTGGAAAAGGGGAGATACAGCAGATCTCAACGGACTTCACTCTGCTGTGATATATGCATAAACCAAGTTTTTTTTGTTAAAACATGAAATTTTGATGAATTATTTCAAATATATATGTTACAAAAACTTGCCCTGGTTTTGTACTCTTTTAAATACAACCTTTGATTTGTCGATGTCATAAGAAAACCAAAAGATATATTAAATAAAGTTTACATATCTGAGTAAAAGCTGAGATTTTGTTTCATTTGCTCAAATACAAAGAAATGGAATATAAGGGAAAAAAAAGAATTTGACATTTTTAGAGGCTTGTATTTCAAAACTGTTTTGAATGTCATCAGAAAATGTGCTTCCTTTACAATTTTAAGAAAAAAGACACAATGTTGAAGTGAGAAGCAAAAAGAAACACTTTTTTGCCAAATCCATACAAGCATGGCTACTGTGAAAACGTTTTTGTCCTCCGTAGAGATTTCTTCTGTTTATTTATCAAATTTAAATATTTCAGATTGTCCAACTTATTTTAATTTCCGACAAAGACAAAATCTGTCGATTCAAAATTTATTTCCAAACCAATCTGTGATGAAGTAAACCTAAATTGTTATATTTAATCCAACCCCACTGCAGGCTTTTCAAAGTCAGTTTTTTAGGTTGAAATATGGAACATTAATATATTTCAGATGATCAAAAGCAAAAACAGAAGAGATCTGGGTAACACGTCATTTGAAGGAGTGTGCATGACACTGACATGACACTGTCATAGACATACCTATTATGACGATGAAGGAGTCTTTATGAATGTTTACAACTGTTGTCATGAAGTGTCATTCAGTAAATAATGACACAATTAATGCAAAGTTGCACTAAAAGTTGGATTAAAAGTCCATTAAAAGAGTCAACTTTACATTAAAAGTGTCATTATTTACAGAATGACACTTCATGACAACAGTCATAAACATTCATGAGGACTCCTTCATATTCATGGGTGTTATGTCAATCTTATGCACATCCCTTCAAATAAAGTGTTTCTGAAATTTGTAAGGATGCAAAAGGTTTTTTTCACAGGATTGTAATGTAATCCAACAAATATGAAGGAAGCCATTAAAAGTGTAAACTTTGCATTATTAACAGAAGCCAATAGATTTATTCTGAAAATGTATTTATTGAATTATCAATTTCTGAGACTGCCTAAATATAATCAGTTGGCGGGCAAAATCAAGCTTAAAGAATACAGTGTTAAATTCAAACATTTTAGTAGCTGAAGTTTGTTTTTTTCTGATTTCATCTCACAATGTCAATGCAGATTTAAAGAAAATAATACATGGCGAAAGCTAAAATAGCTTAAAAAGGTAAATTAAAAAAGATAAATTGTGTTTTTTTTTAATAGATCTCTGTACAATGAGCCACTGACACCATCATCTAACCCTAACCTGAGTCCTCGGGGGTCTCCGCTCAGAGAGGGCCCGTTGGAGAGGACTGCGGTTCCTTCCCCGTCCGACTGGAGTGAGTTCATCAACGCCTCCAACAGCAAAGTGGAGCGAGACCTGGCCCAGCTGACTCTGTCAGATCCAGAGCAGAGAGAGCTGTACGAGGCTGCCCGATTGGTCCAAACTGCCTTCCGCAAGTACAAGGTACAGTCCCGGTGTTCAGGTCCTGAAAGCTGTCTATGCTGTAGCCCAGACTCATAGAGCTACAGGCTGAGGATTGGTGTAACTGGGTGGATCTGTTTTTGGATTTTAGGGATGAAGGATTCCCTTTAATCTGGCTATGGATTGAAGTTCAGCATATGTAACGTGGCTTATTACCTATTTTGTCTTGTGTTGTACTGTTTCTAACCATGGTTTCAACTGATTGATTTCAGTCTCTATATTTGTCTAATTCTCTGTATGCCTATTTTTAACTGTATCAGAATATTAAGAGGAAACACAAATCTGTCCCTGTGGTTCCAGCATGGAAAAGGTGGCTTGAGCAGAGCATGGCCTTGCTTAGGGGAGCTGCACTGACCCCGTATCCCTGCATTACTTAGACACATTTATTAAGCAATGAGCTCCCACTTTGTCTTTGTCTTTTTTTCCTCGTTGCCCAGTCCCATTCCTGAACTTCCCACCTACCCATGAGATACTTTCAATAAGTTTTATTATCACAAACTGTTCACTGTCGTTCACAGTTGTCTTTAGCCCATCTGCCAGCTGATTCTGAGGTGACTCTCTGTTGGGCAGCAGCTCACTTCCTCCACTGTTTGACAGGTGGTCTGTCCACAAAGTGTGCTCTTTATCTGAGGCGGTCATGCGCTAACCATGACAACACCTCGGCAAGCTACACATATCCTTTGTGGCAGAAAGGAGCTCCTATTGTAACTTCTTACCTGTTCCACTCTACTTTCCGACAGGGGCGGCCACTCCGGGAGCAACAGGAAGTAGCTGCCGCTGTTATACAACGTTGCTACAAGAAATACAAGCAGGTAGGCAAGAAATGCCGCGAAATTGTTTCCATGTCTGAATACGTTTAAAGAGCAAACATTCGAAATGCGTCTTTTTTTCCCTCATTTACAAGCTAACATGGATAGCCCTAAAGGTAACTTGTTGGTCATATTCTAGCATGAAGCCACAGCACGACTTTCCTCAAGCGAGTCCTGACGTGTCGATGTGTTCTTGTCCTCAGTATGCACTTTATAAGAAGATGACGCAGGCCGCCATCCTTATCCAGAGTAAATTTCGCAGCTACCACGAACAAAAGAAGTTCCAGCAGAGCAGGAGGGCGGCTGTGCTCATTCAGCAATACTACCGCAGCTACAAGGAGTTTGGGAAGCTGAAGCCCCATCACCGCGGGGCTGCTGCCGCCCTGGTGCAGCACAAACTGAGGTAAACACCAAATAACAGGGTGTATTCGCTCTGCTGTAGACTGCAGGATGCGGCAAGAATCACTTCATCTTGCTACATAATGATAAAGTGACAGTTAAATTATGAGCCTTGTCTCCAGGGCTGAAAAATGCTTAATGTCTTGAGTCATTTATCAACAAAATTATTAGCAAAAATAAGTTTGAGAGATGATGTGTAATCTCTTTTTGCTTATTAAATGCATCGTGATTTGGATTTATTTTATTTTTTTTCGCTGAGTGATAAAGTTAACTCAAAGTGTTTCTGCTGCTTCATAGAGGGAGTCTGCTCACGAAGAGGCAGGATCAGGCTGCCAGGAAGATCATGAGGTTCCTACGACGCTGCCGCCACAGGTAGGTCCAAACAGCGACCCGAGCCAGCACTCTGAATGAAAGGGCTTTTCAAAAGTATTCACATCCCATCAACCGTTTCATAACTTTTCAAGTTCCAACAATAAACTTCAATGTGTTTTATTGGGATTTTATGTGTTACACTAACACTAAGTTACTGGACATTTGTAGTCAACCCCCTTTTTCTCTGGTAACCCTAAATAAAGTCCACTTCAAATAAACTCGACCTGTATGACTGAATCTTAGGGGGAATACACATCTTCTGTGAAGGCCTAAGAAGTGAGGTGATAGGAATATAGATGGAGCTAAATTCAGAACAATTAGGAGAAAAGTTGTGTCTGTTCAAAGGAACAGAGGGGTCACCTTCCAACAGGAAAACAATACTGGACAAGAGTTAAAAACGTTTCTTTTAACGTCTATCCAGTTTGCTACTTTGTGTTAGCCTACCTCATCAAGTCCCAATAAATACATTGATGTTTGTGGTTTTAACAGGTCAAACTGTGGAAAACTTTGAAGGGATGTCAATCCTTTTGCAAGGCACTCCAAATAAACTTCTCCGTTTCTGCTGGCTCGAGACACAGATGTGTAGTTTCCATTTAAATAATCAATAAGCCACGATAAAAGTAACAGCAGCAAGTACACCCCTGTCTAATACCACTTAACTTTCAATCATTCCCCACCCTGGTGATATTGCACAGTGGTGTTCTTTCTTCCATTGTATGCTACTGCAACCAGATAATTTTGTCCATCTCTTCTTTTTTTTTTTGCTTGGTGTGTTAGATTTAATTATTTATTTTTCATCTTCTTGAAAATAATCATTAGTTGGAGATATCCTCACCCCTAAGCTCCACCTTCCGCCCCCAGCCGCCCCAGTCCCTCCTTCACAGTGCCTACTGTGTGCTAATAGCTGTCTGGTATTGTTTTGCTGTTTATGCCAAGCCCCTTGATGGACCATAGACTGTTCAAGCGGGTGAGTGCAGCCTCAGCAACTCAGTTCGTGACTCCCTTCCTCTCTTTCTTTCTCTCTTTTTGTCTCTTTTCTTCATCTGTTTCTCTTCCCAAACCTCTCTTATGTTTTACTGTCGCTCTTTAATAAAGCTCTTATCTCCTTCTGAAGTTTTATCCATGGCGGTCTATCCCTTTTTCTCCTTCTTCATGTTCTCTTCTCTTCCCTCCCAGTCCTTCTCATTTTCCATCACTGTTGCTTGATGCCTGCTTGCATGAAGGCTGCTGACTGGAGCCACAGGTGGACTGAGACGCTCAGATTTAGATCAGAGCCTTCCTTAACTAACAAAAATGCTTATGAATGACAATGTCACTGCAACACTTACCAAAGACTTTTCTGATTCTCCTTATTTCTCTTTCTCTCCTTGAAAATTGCACTTTTTTTTCTTTTTCTTTTCATTTAGCTTTCTGTGGTTTTGCAAATTGCCAGTTATACAGTGCGGGAAGCTTTTTCTTAACTGTTTTATCCTGCTGCATGTCAAGTGGTGACAACTATGGGTCTTGCTCTTCTACTTTTAGGCATGCTATGAACCTGCTGTTCCTCTAGTAGTTGTCTCTCTGGCTGGCTGGCTGACTGACTGTACGCTCTATTTCAAGCCACTCGATAGACTGCGAGGGGAAATGTCCTCCCTTCAATTTCTGCTTTCTTATCTCTGTGAAGCAGTTCTGTGGGATTCAGAACTTTAAAAACAACTAGCTGTATTTTAAGGTTTCCTTTAATAAGAACAAAGCTAACCTGATCTTAGAGCAATAGGTTCATCTGCTAAATAAAATGTTGTGGCAGCAGTCCTCTTGTTGAATAAACAATATTTTGTGTTTCAATAATTTCACACACAAGATCCCAGTTTCTGTGTGACCTCTTCTGTATGTTGCAGCGCTTGCTTTCTGTACAGTAATCAAGCAGGATGAACTCCATCAAATTATACTGGGGGATGTCTTTATACTCCACAAACATTCCCTGAATCAAAAACTACATATATATATGTATGTGTATGTAGTTTTGTATATGTTCTGTCATGTTACAGTCTTGACTCTGAAGGTGGTTTGGGGATTTTGTTTGCTATACCAGAACAATGTTCTGTATAACTGTGAAGTTGAAGTGGAAACAATTCATCGTTTGCTGACAGTTCACAAGCAAAAACAAAATTGTATTCAGATTTGTTGTCAGTCCCCTCATTACTGTGATACACTTGATTAAAATCCAGTGCAATTAATTGCCCTCACACACCAGGTATCTCTTTAATAGTAGATGTGTGTGATTTTTATCTCTGTGTGAATCCAGTTTTTCCGTGAAGGCCTCGGAGGTTTGTTAGAGAACATCAGTGAACAGCATCATAAAGATCTAGTATCTCAACACGCAGGTCAGAGATAAAGTTAGAAGCAGGTTTAGGTTATAAGACAATCTGTAAACCGCAAACAGCAGCATTAATAAGAGAGATTGCTAAATGCTTGTTGCAACTGCAAAGAGCTTCAGCTCAGGTGGGAAACTCTTAAGCTTTATCGTAGACAAAGCTGTGAAAGCCTTTCCCTTCCAGCTTTAAACATAAAGCTGGAGATACAGAGTAATGGTTTGGGTAAAAGCATAGCAGTGTGACTGAATGGATCAGTCACGGATCTAAATTGAATTTAGATGCTGTTCACAGCCACTGTGTGTTTTTCTGTCAAATAAAATCCCCCAAAAATACACCATATCTGTTTGTAACGCAGGCAAACGTGAAAAGAGAAATAATACGTATATGTTTACAAAAATTTATAAGACTGAGGAAGATTGGTCGACTGATTAAGTTAGATAATCTATTACTTGTTGTGTTTCAAGCTGATATTTTTTATTCAATGTAAACTCATAATCTATGTAACTCTTAGTAATGATTTTTAAGCTGTTGTAAATGACTAATTGTGTATATTTCTTTGCAAAACTGTAAGGACTTCTTTATCTTTTCCCAGAAAAGACGTAGCTCCTGATGACCTGAGCTTTATGTTTTAGTCCTGCTTGATAGTGTTAGGATTATGTTTGTGTGTATCGTTTTCTGTGCAGCTAACTTGGTCTTCCATTAACGAATCGTCGTCTGTCTCTGTGTTTCAGGGTGAAAGAATTGAAAAGGGCCAGGGAACATGAGACCCCTCAGAAGAGCCCCCTTGCGATGTGACATCACTCTCTTGACTCCTCTTTTCTTTTTTGTTTGTACCTGAGACATTTTACAAGAGAACAGAACAAAAAGAAAAAAACATCGGTTCAAGCACTGCTATTATTACTACTACTAGAGCAGTGTTACTGGTTCAACTACTATTACGTTGTATGACAGCTATTTTTTTTTTTTTTACATGTTTATTCTTTCCACTGACTTGGTGACTTCAACAGCATTATGAACTCGAAGAACTGGGGCAACGGGTGCAGAACATTGGCTTCATGGCATCTTTTGCACTTTTTCATGGACTGCTTTTTATTTTTATTTCTTTTTTTAGCTACGAAGAGGTTTTGGACAGTGATGAGAGACGACGGAGGACAGGCGGTCGGTCAAACGTGAGGATCTGGAGAGATGAAAGTTAGGGCTGTTGCAGAAAATCTCAAAGGACAAGGAGACCATGCAGAAACACTCTGGGCTCTCGTTGTATTTCATGGTTATTTTTTAAGACCAATAAATTCACTCAGAGACAGATTTTTCTTTTTTTAACACCCACATACCCCACTTTAAACCCAATGCTGGTGATTAAACAGTATCCATTTAAACTTAGTATTCTTTCCAGTCCTTCTTTGCTCGACCCCACCAGTTCGCCCGCCTGGGTGGAGCTACAAATGAATGTAGTGGGGTTCAAACATTCATGCTGAAGCAGATTGGGGATAAAACATTTTCTTTTAAAAAGATACTATGCTTTATTGTATATATAGTCCCTTTATTACTTGAATTTGTTTCATATCGTCCAATGTACTCCTTCCATCATGTCCAATGTATTGGTGAGCTGTATCAGGCTATATGTTGTTAAATCTTACCAAGAAAAAAAATGCATGACTTCTAGACAGAAAAAGTCTTTGCTTGTGTGTTTATGGTCTAGCCCTTCAGTCTTTCTTCTGATTTTCATTTTATTTCCACATTTCTCTTCATAAGAGCCGTTATTATTTCTGTAATTAAGCTAATATCCTTGTTCTCCCAGTTATTTTGTTTCCTTCTTGGTTCCCCTCCCAGAGGGGAGCAAAATGTTCATTTTTTTATTATTATTTTTGTGTTGTAACTCTTGTTGTCATGCAGATTGTTATTGTTCTTTTGAGTTGAACTCCTGAGCCTCTGCAGGCTTTTGAGGGGAAAATCACATACATTGCCTTGACGTCTTAGAGATTCTTTGTGGGGTCCCTAAGCTTGTCCCAAAATAGGGGTTTGACAAATCCATATTTTTTGACAATTGAGTGATTTCTGTATATAAAAGAAGGCTGCAAGTATGTAGGGGAAAAAATGAACATGTTCCCTTACAGGGATTGTATTTTAGAAATATATTATTTTATTCATTAAAAATGGGTCGAAAACAGGTACAAGACAAAAACAGAATATTTGTATAGTTTTGTTTGAATGCTTAAGAAGTATGGTTCTATTGTTTGTACATAGTGTAAATATCTGGGATAAAGATGAGCTAAGTGCATGAAAAGTATGAACAGAGTTAAAAGGGGAGAAAAAACTAAAGCAGTAGTGGCTATGCTCTGTAAAATTAAAAAATATTTCACTATTAGAGTATTTTACTTTATTTTGATTGTTCCGGAGACAAACATTTTGCTAAAGCATGATATTGTTGCATATGAAAAAGTAAAAAAAATAATGTATTTAGTGTTAGGAGAGGTCTTTAAAAATTATCTTAAATCCACTATAGTTACTTTCATTTTTTTGTCATTATGTTTGGTTTGGGCTCCCAAGAAACTTTTGCCAATGGTGCCAAGGTATACGATTGCTATGAAGCTTAAGAATTTATTTAAGTCCATTTTTGCAGAACAGATAATCATACAGTGAAATACACTCAAAGGAACGAAAACCATAACATCCTGACTGACTGAGGATTGAAGAAAACATAACTTGTAAAGGGACTCATTATCAAACAAAGGGCATTTTAGTGCAAGTTCATCATATTTCCACCATCCAGATATATTATAGAGCATTGTTCATCTCCTAATATACCACATCAGATATGTGCTTGTTTTTTGTTGTCAGTAAAAATGGAATGTGACGATCATAGAGGTATCTTGTCTGAACTCAAAGATTGTAAACGGATGCCTTTCCCATTTGGATCCCGACAAAGCAAACACAGGTGTTGCTGTTCTTATCACTGAAACAGACTGAATTCATCACCTCAGCTGTGCAACCTGACGCACCGAGCTTTGATTTACGATTCATAGATTGAGGTTTGTAAAATGAAAACGACGGTGGTTTGACCTTTTTGCACAGCATGTTTATTTTTATTTTTTTTAGAAATGTTTCCAGTAGCGATTGCCAAAGGCAGATGTATCCTGCAGTGTTGTCTTGGTATTTGTGTTGTGAAATAAAAAAAATAGAGCCATGATAAATAATTTTTAAACTTCCCATCAGAATTATGAGCTATGTAGAATTCAACTGAAAAACAAAGACTTAACAAAAAAAAAAAAGTGATGAGACTGAATCAAAATTTGGTTCAACAGCTTGACTTAACTTTTTCTCACTCCAATTTACAAAATGTCTTCAAATCTCTAAATGTGTGGACTTATCTTTTCCACAGTCCTCGTCAGATGATCCCACAGATTTTCTTCTGGGTTTAGTTCAGGACTCTGGCTAAGCCGTTTCAAAACTATCTGAAGAAAAGAAACCCCACATTATGATGCTGCCAGACCCATATTTTACCGTGGGATTCTTTTGGGGACGTTAAATGTTCTTTTTATACCATGCAAACCTTTTGGAATTGTGGCCCAGAAGTTCATTTTTTGTTCTTTGCGCAAATAAATAATCTCACAGAAGATTTTTAGGAAGTTTTTAACCAGGACTGTATAAACCAATACTGTTTACAAACTCTACAACGTTTGTGATGTTACTACCTTTATTTTCTTCAGTTACTTATCACTGCCCTCATAGCAAACTAGCTTTTACACAGTTATTCTGAAAATTTGGCAAATTAAAGTTTAACAATATTTTATTTTTTCACATTCTAACACATTTCTTCTGGCAGGAAGTTCTGATGTAAAATCAAAAGGTTCTTAGTTTAAGGTTGTGGAAACACTCATGAAACCCGGTTATGATGGGATTTTTTTAACAATTAACAAAATTGTTTTTCAGTTGAATTTTACAAGAGATGGGTTACATTAGAGGATGCGAAAGTTTAGAAATATGCAGCATGGGCTAATTTTTTTACATCACACAAACATGGCTTTTAAACGAGGTCGAGTGAAATTTTATGAGAAGGCTGAATTAAACAAAAGCTGGAGTTGAAAAACTGCAAAATAAACTGTCAAAGATGCTCATGTGATTCTAGGAAACAGTGGATGATCTCAGACGTGTCCATGAAAAGTCAATAAGCTAAACATGACTGTAATATATTTATGTGTAAATTATAGTACTAGCCTCTCTTGTGACACACTGGACAATATCAAAACAACATAGGATGCTTAGAAAATAATTAGAGCCTTTTAGGTGCCTATTGGCTGCTGTCTAATTCTTATTCTGCCAGAAAGTGTACTCTGTATCCAAACATGTGAAAATTCAGCCAAGTGCCACTGAAAAACTTGATTTTCATTTATTTATTTTTAACATCATTAGGATCTATAGATATTTCTCTGATGTTCTGGAACAACTGGTTGTTGTCGTGCTGTTTTCAAAATCACCTGATGTGTAAACTTTATTTGCAATGTTTATGTAGAAAGTGCCTATTCATGTCCTCATAACACCAGTTGCAGAATGCATTCAGTGTACCTGATCTTGAGGGAGTACGTCACACAATCACCCAATCGCACCATTACACTCACTCCCCTGCACAGTAGAAGTAGAACGCTTCAGCTTGTCCACGTTACGGCTTTATTTTTATTTTTCTGCCTCTTCCATTTTCTCCTGGAACAGCTTGACTTTTTTAGAAACGCCACTATCGGGGTTTGCTGCCTTGCGCTCATCCTCCGGTTTGTGGTCAGAATGCATAGCCAATGCAATGTTTTGGGGGAAAAATAGTGGGAGAAGGATTTATAATGCTTGCATGGTAAACTAGTTAACTGGGTGACTGAGCGGCACCTATAGCATGCTTATTTTCTTTGGACTGGTAGTCAGATAGACTTGATTAAGACATAATGTTTGCAAAACAGTAAGCAGCTGGTTTGGTGTATCATAGAGGAGAGAAATGTGATTGCAGGGAAGACAAAACCTGCAAACGAAGCCAATGACCAGTACTTGGTAGCTACGGATGTTTTCATGGCAGAGCATGAGGACAGACTTATATTTCGCAACAGGTTTCTTAGATGTTTCGTTTGCTTTTTATTGCTCATTTAGACTCAGTGTACCACCAAACTCACTTCTAGGACAGATGGACACATAAGCATTAGCGTTGGTTGACCTCCCTTTTGTATTTTACTCAGGGTGCCAAAATGGGGAGGAGGAAACAGAGCAGGACATGCATTTCACATCAGAGGAAGCTAAAACCCGAAAACATAAATGGTTAAAACGACATGGAACTGAAGGTTTCATTGTACAATGTTTAAAGTAAATTAATACAATAAATTTCCTCTTGCTAACCTTGAACAGGTGGAACCCTGAAATGGACTCCAACCATATGTAGCTCTTGGAGATGAATGACTTTTATGAAGACCTGCGTTACTCTTTAGGCCTTTAATTTATTTAGGTGTCAAACTGTAGAGGGTATTTAAGATTAGGTGTAGTTCTATGAAAATTGCAACTACAAATCTTGTTTTTTACTGCCATTTCTTGAGGGTGGGGTGACAGGCACACTTGTTTAGCACACAGCGTTTATCAGTTCTAAGATGTTCTGCAAATTGACCTGAGAATCTGCCTTTCCTCCTCTTCCTTTTTCCAAAGCACCCAAACCTCAGAAAGGTAGGCGCATCAGGGCAACAGAACAGAAACCAGTTCAGCAGTACGATCCACGTGTTGACACAGAGCAATAAAGAAATTATTTTGTGGAGCCCTACCAGGCCTAGCAAAGTTTAAAAATGACTGGACACGTGTAGTCGACTTACTCTTTATGCAAATGCCAGTATTGCAAGACAAGCATTCAGTAGTTTATTGACAGCAATTATATGGCACCCTTTACCCAATTGCACGTTTTCATCAATTCCAAACTGAAGAGAAGAAAAAATGGCCCTGCTTTGATAGAAAGTTATGGGTTCTCGACACTTTGCATGTGAACTAGTGTTAGATCTCTTTTCCTCTCCTCTATAGCTGTCTTTCTCTCTGTCTTTCCCTGTTATGTGACCCGAGTTTTCTCCGCTCCCTGCCCTTAGAAAAAATGTCCATCTCCTCTCGGTTCTCCTAATGTGTTATGCTTTCCTCCTTTTTCTTCCCTTTTCTTGTTTGTAAGTTTTATTTTTGTAATTGTGCATGTACAAGCGTCACTGACTCAATGGATATGTTTAAAAAAAAAAAGAGATTTCTGCTGCTGAAGCCATGCAAAACATTTTGAATTGCCCTTAAAATATGGAAGATGTTTTCTGAATGCTTTATATTCTTTCTGCTGTAAAATAATAAAAAAAGGAGAAAATGAAGAAAACCTGAGAACCTATTCTGCCATGTCTTTTTGCTTCGTCCTTTACTTTTATTGTTATTCTCCCACTTTCCTACCAGTACATTTCAGTTAAAAGCAACTACAGAGAAATAACATATTTGACACTTTTCTTTTATTTTTATTCTTTGTAGCATTTGATTTTTACATCTCAAATCATTTTGAATACATACAAAGATTTTAACATGACTTTCCACAGTTTAAAAGTAAATCCGACAGTAAATCAACTGAAAGTAAAGGTTTGAGCCTTGGAAACATGTTATGTATGCATGCATGGAGTGTGATGTTCGCTTTGTCTGCCCTTTAAAAGTGGATCAAGCATATGTTTCCCTCTGTATTCAGCACTGCTTCTTGTAAGGCAGATATCCAATTAGCTCGGTTTTTAGACGCAGTACTTCCAGAAACATTCTGAATTTCCATTTCTCTTCCTTAACTGCTTACGGATGCCCAGCAAGCGGCTGTAAGGTTTCAGAAGACTTTGTTTCTCTAATAAGACCTGAAAGAAAGGATATAATAGTTAGATATCTGTAGCACCATGTTTAATATAAGAGTGTACAGTTTCAGTTAGAAATACAGGTCAGTTCCTTTTATAAGTATTCAAAAGTGTTAAGAAAACACTTCAATTAATTTTACTGAAATTTCATCTGATAGACCAATACAAGCTAATTGTTCATGGGAAAAAGTATATGCTTTACAAATGTTTTTTACAAAGAAAAATCTGAAAATGCATGGATTGCATTTGTATTCATGCCCCTCTGATACCCTTAAATGAAATCCAATTGCTTTCAGGAGTCATAGATTTAGGTTTTAAAACAATGTCTAATGCTTTGAACATCTCATCAAAACTAACATTTCCGATCCCCACTAAATCATCATCCCTTTGGTGAAAGATGGTGGTGGAGGCATCATGGTGAGGGAATGCATTCGTTTAGGATCAAAGAATTGTCCCGCGACACATCAAAGTCTTTAAACCATCAATTCAATGTTATTTTGCAAGGGAGAAAGACAGGGTTGCCTTATTTGTGTGATGCTGGCAGATCCTCACTTCCAGAAATGAAAAGTAATAGATGCATTCCACACTTTTCGTCTTCTCGTAATGATTTTCAATGCTGCATAATTTCAAACTGCATAATTATGCATTTTACCTTGGTCTGTCATAAAATCTGTGCAAAATGCAGTTTAGTTTGTAATTTTTTCAAGAGCCATATTGTTTAAAGAATCTGCGGCTAAGATTTCTTGTATTTCTCTTTCCCATTTTCAGGATGTAAATGTTTGAAGTCACACACCTCTCTCTTGACTCCTCTTGGCACCAGATTTGTCGTCCTGACACCTGAGGGATAAGAACACGAGGGATTCGAAAGGAGATATCCACTGTCTAGCACCTTGTCTTTGCAATGTTTCCCTTCAGGCCATACTTCAAGTAGATGAACATTGTAGAAAAATGGTTTCAAATTTGTTCTTAAAAGTGTCTCTTACCATCTCTGTTAACTTCCCCAGATATAAAAGTGGAATATCGGAGAGCTGCGTCGTCCTGAGGAATAAACGTTTGCTCAGAAAGAGACTCGTCATCCAGCGTTCCGATGACGCGATCCTCCACTGACACTGAGGTCAAACACAAATAAATACATTTCAGGTAGTTGATCAAATAAAAAAAAACACATCAAAAATGTTCAAACACCGAATGTTGTCGAATCCAAAGTAGCACTTATAGTCACTTCTAATCAACAGAAAATTGGCCGCATTAATAGAACCACTCACATTTTTCTGCCTGCTAGCTGAACTTTGGCAGAAAAATCACTGCTGAGCATTGCAACACTCAGGTAATTATTTTATGGCCCCAGGTTAAGACTGTGCTGTCATTAATCTCTTAAAATTAAATTGTTCGACTGAAAATGCTAATTACCCATCTTAATTGATGGATTATTTTTCATAAAAGCTATAATAGAGGCATTATCCTTTGCTCACCTGGTCCTGGATAGGGCATCTCAGCCGATTCTGTGATAGGGTGGGCCAGCAGGGTGCCAGAGGCCACAAGCACAAAAGCCCAGGCGAAGAGATGGCTGCACTTCATTACTGTCTGATGCTGTTGTGGGAAGTGGTTCTGATTTGCACACAGGTCCTCTGGTGAAGACTTCTGAATGCGCCGTGGCCCCAGCTGTTTTATATACTTCCAGCTGGGTCCACCTGACTGGCACGGCACACGCACACACGCTTTTGTTTGCCGTCAGTTTGCCGTCAGCTCCATGCAGAGTCACATCCGCTCTCGCTGGCATAAATCAACAGGGACACACAGGTGAATTATGGACACTATAAGAAGACACCGCACTGTCCCGTCTTCCAGAGCCACCGGTCATTTTTTTTACCAGCTCTTTGGCTTGATTAACCAATTTTACTGAGTTTATAAATGTTATTAAAGCAGGTGCGTAGATTGTCATGTCAACACCCAGACTGGGGAGCAGGTGGCACACAAACGGCGCCGACGAATCACTTCCACCTTTATGTTACCGCTTTGTTAAAGTCTTAGGTCATCTGACTCCTAAAACCTTGTTGCATACGAAGAAGAGAGAGATCCTAATAAAACAAAGTAATTACTTCATCAGAAGTTCAGGGCAGGCTTAAGTGTTTATAACCCTCCTTTCTATGAGCTGTCTGACATTTTAAATCAATTCAAGGCAGAAGGAGATTTTCCACGGGTCACTTAATTCAGCCTGATTAATACACAATATTTAGAGCTTGGTAAGGCTCTGCAACTCTAGGTCTCTGCTTTCTCCTCTTAGTCATCCAATAAACCAAACCTTTATGAGCTTATCCAGTGTGGTTGGATAGTGTAATAGCAGCTTTACTGCTCAAAAAGATGAAAGACAGCTACTTAAAAAGTTACATTTTCCACCTACAGTTGCAATTTCCATATTTACTAGAGACATGAATTAAATATTCAAACACTAATCTGATTTTGTGGGCAGCTGAAGAGGCAATGTTAAATTTTATGTTTGGGAAGTTAAATACCAGTTTTGGTACAATTAGTACCAAAACTGTCATAATAATAACTAGCAGTTATTATTATGACAGTAACTGTACCAAATTGTTGAGATGTTTGCAACTCCCATAGCAAACATCTCAAAAATCTAGATTTTCCTAAATTGCAGATAAGAAATTTTATAGCTATAGCTCTTCATCAAACTCTATGTTTGACATTATATTCATGTGTGTCTGTAGATGTTCCAATTTCAATTATTTTAATTCTGACATTTGAACTTTATATAAAACTGAATGCTCTACAAAACAGTCGAGAAACATTAAATGTAGGAAGAGCCAAACACAAATTGATAAAGATTATGCTAAGAATGGAGAATGGAACTAATTTAATTTCTGTTTTTCCTTAAACTGCTGTTGCCTCTGATAATGAGCTTCATAATCCACCAACTTTGTGCTCCATAGACCATTAATTAGGATTTTTTTTTGTTTGGCTTTGACACGAACTTTGTATTTTTCTGTCTGTTTACTTGGATGCCAGACACAGACTTTATCGTTTATAAAATTATTTGTACAACAGGAGTGACTCCAAATCCCATTTTTGTGGAGCAAAATTGTCCAGAAACAAGTAGGTAACCAACTTACTTGTAACCAACTTTAGGTAAAAAAATAATTGTGGGCATTTTTTGACCTAAAATGGCAAGTCAAAAATGTTATATTTTACAGTTGTTTTCAAGAAATTTCAGTAGATTAAATATGAAGCTGTAGTTTTGCAAACATACACAGAATGTGTGTAGCAAAATGAGTATGATTCATTCCCTGAAGATATTGATAAATGCAAATGGAATCATATCCATTTTTTTGTTTGCTTTGACTGCTAATTATTATTATGTACATCTACTTTAACATGATTGGTCATGTTAAAAAATTGGTCACTCTCAAATACTTTGAATTATAGTGTTGCTGTTATATCCTGTATCATTTGTAAAAAGGTGTTGTGTATTTGGTAAAAAAAAAATTAAAAAAAAATAAATAAATAAATAAATAAATAATCCCTTTTCAAAATGAAAATGCTGTTCTTTAATGTTGGATAATTAAATGTTTTAACCAAAACATTTAATTCATAGGGAGCGCTTTGCCTTTATCACTTTCTTTGTTGTTACACTTGAATGGGATCTAAATTCAATCAGAAATTATTACATTAGAAATAATATATACTATTGTGAGTCATTGCAGCACAATAGCATCATAGTTTAATCGTCTATTGGTTAAATCGTTCATTTATTCATTTGTTTAAGAGACAAATGACTCTTATTTTCTCGATGGAAAACTTCTACATAAGATTATTTTTTGTGACCATTCGTTTCCACGGTTGTTGATCTTATAACAACCACTAGAGGGCAACGTTTTCTTTAGGAAGCTATTAACTAGACAAGGTATTTGTTCTTGGGGGTAAAGCTGGCATTTCTACTGAAGCTCTTCTTTTTTGATCCTTTAATAACCTAGTCTGAAACCACAGACATGGCCTGAAACCTTACAGGCTGTAAAAAGAAGTGTGAGCCAGTTTTTGTGCATTTCTAAAATTTCTGCATCAAATGTGAGGTTAGTTTATGCTTAACCAGCTCTCACATTACACATATTTCTAAAATGGCGCTGTTTGGGTTTAGATAAGTTTTGTTTGATACTGATACGGTTCACAATGACATATAAAGCTTAAGCAAAAAGTGAAAAAAGTTTTTAACGTCTCAACTTTTAGACTTCTTCAAAGGAAATTTGAGTGATTAATTACATGCGTGAGAACCACCTGTAAGGTGATGACAGCTGGGAGGAAGCTACCTTACCTACGTTGGTTGATTCTACTAAGCTTGTTTAGTCAACATATTTCACCTTTTTTCCAATCTAATATTCACTGGTGTTTATTAAAACAGGCTTGAAAGCGTCAAGCTAATGTTAACAAACACTGGTCCAGCTGATTAAATTTGGATAATGAAGATTCGGAGGCTGAAGGTGTACGTGAAGGCAGCATTGAATGACCGCCCCCGCCGCCGCCGCCGAACAGGAGCTGTGAAGGAACAGCCCCACAGACTGCTGGCTAAACTTTGTCCCCTCTGGTTTCTCTCACCGAGCCGACACCTCTTTGTTTCTGTCGGGGTCAAGTACCGCCGCTTTCCCGGAGGCTTCACACCGAAACCACAGGCGTTAGAGACGGCCAGGCGCGCTGGTGACAGCTCCGATAAATTTGCTGAGATCCACAAAAGAGGAAAGAGGAAGGGAGGGAGAAGAAGGAAGGTGGGACTGAACAGAGCCTGGAGAAGTTGACACTTCGTTGTTATGTTGGGTACTTGTTGAATAAGCTGCGTGTACACACATATACGACACTGCGGCCTTCGTGGGCAGCGAGCTGGAAGCTGGTAGGTTTATTATAATTTTACCTGTATCGATTATTGGCTTGTTACATTGCCGACATATTTGTTTACATTGTTGCAAACACTGTACTCTCCTGTCTCGACACCTTTCACGTTGACTAAGTTGCATATTCAAGCACTCAAGTGTTTTCATAATGTTTAATTTTTCACTCCTCTGTTTTGCTACAAGTCTCATTTAATTATTTCACATAATGCAACCCCTTTGTGATGTGTCAGGGTCCTAAAACACCATGAAGGAGTGAGAAGTAGGAGCAGAGATGGCAGAGCTGGAGATCGACCAGTCCAACCTTCCACGTGTCCAAGAAGGTAAACACATTCACACACACTGAAATATATAATTGCAGCCTTGATAGAGCCACAAGTGCATGGAAAGTATGTGCTGGAAAGAAGTCAGTGTGGTAAGAAACCAGCCTCTGTTGCTAAACTGCAGACTGCGCTACAAGGACTATTTGTTATACCTCCACACTTCTACTGTCAGAACTGTCTTAATTGTTCATGACAATTGCATATCCTATTGGAAGTAGCCATATGGAGATCTGTACAGTGATGTGGACAGTATTAATGCTCAGAAGGAGGTTCAGTTGGCATCAAGGGGCTGAAAACGTGCAGAGAAAACATCCCCCAAACTATTGCAACCCCAGCAGCCTGAAAATTGATTCAAAGCAGGATGCGTCCAATTCAAACTCAAAGAGAAAAACCCATTGGACCTTTCCATGTTTTCCAATTGTTGCCTCTGTTTCCTGTTCATCGCTGACAGAAATAGCACTTGATGTGGAGCCGTGCTGCTGTCGCCCATCTGTTTCAAAGTTCAACACGTTGTGTTTTCAGAGATGGTCCTCCGCGTATGTTGGCTGAAATTAGTCGTTATTTGAGCCACAGCAAACTTTTTCTATCATCTTGAACCAGTCCACCTGATTTCCTTTCAACTCAACTGTTGTATCATATTTCCATCCACAACGGCCACTGAATATTTTTATATTTTAGGACGATTCTCTGTAAAGCTGAGAGACGGTGGTGTGTGAAGCTTCCAGGAGACCATCAGTTTTTAAAATATTCAACCATGCCACGTTCAAAGTCACTTAAGTCATTTTCTTGACTATTATGATGCTCAACGAGCATTAAGTTGTTGTCATGTGACTGGGTGACTCGCCATTTGTATTAACAAAACAATTTCTTAGGTGTGCCTAATAAATTGCCAGGTATGTCAGCAGAATTTGTTTGTATCACAAAACAGCTTCTTACCTGAAAAGTTATTGAAAGAACATTTGAATGACATCAATATTAAAAGTTTCAGCATTTTGAAAGATGAAATTCTAAGTTTTGTTCCTAAATTGTGACCTAAAATCACAAAAAACTTTTTTTTTTTTTCTGCAAATCCTTGGAAGAAACATTGAACAACTATCTTTTGTAAAGATAGTTATTGCAGCTGTTAAATGTCAGTTAATTGACTTGTAATAGTGTTTTTCTTCAGCCCAAAGGTCAAGTTCTTTAGAAAAGTCTCGGTGTTCTTGATAACGCCGTGTTTTGACTCATTTCAGTGAACAGTGTAGACTTCCTGTGGACTGAGTCTTTGGCTCCATCTATGCAGGAAGAAGATGATACCAGTGGGTTAAAGTAGGAGGGAATTTTCCACACAAAGGTTCCCTGATTCTACTGTACACAACTGGATTTGTCGTTGACATCGCTGGTATGCTGAGGGCAGATAAACATTAGGGAATGACTGAAAAACTTGATTCTTTGAATGCAAAATACATAAGGATCCATATGTGTCCTGGTTATTTAAGTTATCTTTACTGATATACGATGAAGAGATGTAAAATAGCTTTTCGATTTGACCTTTTTCACATTTTGCTACGTCACCACCACACAATTCAATGTATTTTATTGGGATTTTGTACAATATACTAACAAAAAGTTGTGCATAATGATGAAATGAAAAGCGTCAAAATCCTTTCAGTAGAAAGTATGTCATGTGATATTCCTTGAAATAAGAGCTCAGATTTTTTTCATCCAATTTCCTATTTTAACCCATTTTTTTCTCCCTTTTTTTAAAAAAGAAATTAGAAATGACAACATATGTTCAAATCATGATTCTAGAAGTTATCCTGAATTCAAAGTCCAGATAAATACAGGTGGTAAAACAAGGTGATTGGTGCTGTGTGGGCCGACATCACTCTGGACTAGGAGAGCCATGAGAATGGGAGGGGAGAATAAAGATTTTCCTAAATTTAAGTCTTCATAAACAAAAAATGTAATTAATTGATCAAATTGATTTATCACCCATAAATAAAACCCAGAGATGTGGAGAAATTTAGGAAAGGGTTTTATTATAGAACAATATGACACATTTAGAACAACTTGCATCATCTATAAATGGAAGAAGTATGGCGCAGATGCACTTATCAAGTCATCTATGTCTATCTGAACTGAACCGCTAACTCTTGAATTGGTGAAGAGCTGCAGAGATCCACAGCTCAGGTGAAAAATGTCTGTTGACCGTTGTCACAAGCAATCGAGCACCTGGTGAGATCAAAGAAAATAAACCTTCTGGCCTGCATGCAAAATGTGACGTGCTTTGAGGATGCTTTTCTTCAGTGGTGACAAAGAAGCTGGTCAGATTGATGGATTCAAAATATCCATATTTTGTAATGAAGTCCCCAATCAGACAAATTCAATTAAGAATCTGTGGCAAGACTTGATAAATAACTAATTTATTTAGGAATGTGCAAACATTTTGGTCTGCGGATGTGAAAAAACTTGCTCTAATTGCACTGATATGCGGTTTTATAAAGTATTCAGTAGAGGAGGGGGGTAGAATACGAATGTGCGCCAAGCTTTTCAGATTTTATTTATAAAGTATGTCCATGGTCATGCATCGGATTCCATCCACTTCACAATTACAAACCACAAATCACAAGAGAAATTAAAATGTTTTTTTTTTGTGTGTTGTTTTTTTTAAGTCAAGTCACTTAATACTGCTGCAAAAGTATTTAAAAATACATTGCAGACCAAAAAATGCTGCCCTTGCTTGCTTGTGAATAGGAAAACACTCAGTGGTTAGGAATTTCTGAGCTGTGGCTTGGATATAGATGGTTGGCTCTGTCTTTGGCATGTCCACACTAATGAATGGGTTAGGAATAGGTCTGCATGTCTTTTATCAGGGGAGATAATTCAGCACTCCACTCTTGTTTCCACACACAAAGGCCACTCTGTGCAGCTCTGCAGTTTTCATGCTTAATCGAGCTGAGGGACATGCACAAACAAAGCATGTAATAGCATCTATAAACTTGTCAGCAGAACAATAGCAGTATGTAAATCAGTATGTCTGTTCAGGATAATTCGCCCCCTCCCACCCTGCACATTATTATCCACTTTGACCAGGCAGATCTCCTGAACTTGCTGGCACCAGGCTTGTTTGGTTAACATCTCGATGTTGCTGGAATTCCCAAGAGTCTTGTCCCTTTTCACCTACATTGTGTTGTGTTTTTTTTTTTTTTTTAACTAGAAGTGTCTTGACTAAGCCAGCTCTCTTTGTTTTCGTTGCCCCCCCCCCTCTTATCTATTCCTGTTTTGGCTCTCCTCTGGCTCCTCTTGACACAGCCCTGATGTGCATTGGGAACGCAGCTCCCACTGGAATTCCCCCACCTCCCACTCATTCCTAATTTCACTCTCTCCAGCTGACCCCTCCAGTCCCACTACCCCCTTCACCTCCCTTTGTTCTCAGCGACAGCGAGGTCTACTTCTGGAGCTGCTCGGGAGCAGTTCTCCACAAGACGCTTTGAGCTGTGCCACAGGCAAGCTGTCTGTGGGTGAAACATTTGCAGAAAAAGGAAAAAGCGAGGAGAAACGGAGCTTTCCAGAGAGGTGGAGAGAGAGTGTGTGTGTGGGCGGTCAGTGGGACATTTTGGCTGAAAATAGAACCCTTGTCATTTTCTCCTTTTGCTGCTTTCTTTGTTGGCAGGCTCTCACTACTGCAGCTATCCAAGTAGCAATGGAGATGGAAGAAAACTGTCTCTGTGTGTGTGAAGTGTTGCTCCCTGGAGCTGCATGCCTATCATAATCTGCATAATTTTGTCCTGAATGATTTTCTGTCAGCTCTCCTCAGTAGGTTGGAGCTATTCATCAAAAATCATGCAGGTCATAGTTTCCTGTTCAGTAATTATCTAACAGTAGAGTGCCTAACATTTACCCTCTTGTGTATAAACATTGCAACCTAATGTGTGCTTTCTGATTTACTATCCTCTTAGAAAACAGACAGGCTTGTTAGAAGCCGTTGTTAAGAAGCTTACAGTAGTCGCCCCTGGATTTGCGCTGAACATATGTTTTTTTTCTTTTGCCATCAGGCCCGAATGCCTCACTTTCTTTCTCTAAAACTGTTCAGCAGTCATTGTTACACACAAGGCGTAATGTGACCACTCTTTAAAGGAGTTAGGAAAAACAAGTTGAACTACATTTCAGACACAACCACACCCTCCTTTAGGCTCATGCCAGACAAGACGCGCCATTTTTTCCTCCATCTCTCCATCTGCCAGCTCTTCTGTCTGTGCTGGAATTAAAAGAGAACTGTTCCAAGCTGTCACTTTGCCCTGCCGGATGAGGCTAAGACTTAAATTCAGCCCCTCCCTCGCCGACATGCAGGTTGGAGATCCATTTAGCGGATATTCCCTTAAGCTCCACAACAGGTGTAAGTGGCAATGAATGTCTTTGTTGGGATAGTTTGACGCTTCCAGGGGCAAATGGGTTTCATTTTTGGTGTAAACTGACCCCTTCAGGGCTTAGTGGTGTCTGGGCTGGCGCTCTACAAAAATATAACTTCCTTCTTGTCTACAGCCAAAAAAAAAAAAAAAGAAAATCCGTTTTGCTTTGTGTATTCGGTAGCATTTGATCGTACATAGTGCTGCACAAATGATCGCAGTCTATTGCACTATTAAATTAAAATGACAGTTGTGATGAATCCATTTGCTTCCATTGCTCTCTGAACATCTTTGCCAGGTTTGAAACATCTATTATTGCAATGCTCCATATAATACGGTGAATACTTTACATCCTCCTGCCTTTGGGGGACATTAGAGGATATTTACTTTAAGTAAATAACGCTCTGTTGTGACCTTTTTATCCATTTGATAACCTCAAAGGATGTAACAGCTAAAACAGACTTCCACAGACTTTTGGACATGACAAAGTTTGTGCTGACAAAGTCATAACTTAAGGATGTCTGGTATAACAAGCGCCAATGCTCTCACGCTCTCACAGCAATGAATAGAAAAATTTTACTCAAATTGTTAGAAGTGGCTCTGATAGAAGGAAACTCATCCATTTTGTGATTGAGTCGGCTAATAATTTTTTGACTAATAGGAAATAATATGTTTAGAGCATTTAACCGCTTTCTGTAGATGGTCAGGAGATTATTAGGTAAGGAAAAATGACGCAGTGAAAACAACATAACACCTGGAATGTAATGGTTCAAAAATATGGCATTCCTAACAGCCTTGTGTGATATACCGTTAGAACGACGACAAAATGATTTGTTAGGCAGCTGTGCTGTTATTAACTCCAGAGCAGTTCTTTGTTGTTTGATGAATAATGAAAACCTGATTTGATCTGGTTCACAGAGTTCCTCTGCGGTATTTAAAAGTCAGAAGAAGTAAATCTTCTTCTGAGGCTTTCTAAATCTGAAAAAGTTTGGAAGAAAAGAAATAGTGTGACAAAACATTCACATTTTCACATTTTATTCCCTGTCTCAGTCCCTTATTCATATAATAAAGACAAATAAAATCTCAAACAAGCAATGACATGCATGCAAGCTTGATTACTAAACTTATCTGCTCTTATTTGAACAAACTTCTGACTGTAAGTGTCAAACATTGGGCATTAAACCTGGATATATTTGAAATATGGCATGTTGATCTTAAACAGATGTAGAAACTTTGTGGTTGCTAAAGTGGGAAAAAGTGTTACCGGTAATTTCAGTGTGAATCTGAAAGCAATTAAAACGTTTATGGTGGGCCTTATGTACCAAACGACAAAGACAAACAAAAACAGAACCAGTGAATTTCTAAGAGCTTGACCTTAAAAGTATGAGAAGACTGAAACTCAGAAAAACTGCAAGAAAATGCACAATTTAAAATAACTTTTTTTTTCTTTTTTTTTTTTTAGAAATTCTATTGTTTTTTCCCCATTATGTTTTATAACGATTGTTTGCATGGTCTGTAATTTTTGGGGTTTTATGTGTCTGGTTTTCTGAATTATAGTAACATTTTTGGGCCACTGTCGTTGTCAATAAGTGTCGAGTTTAAAAACACAGCAGGCAGCTTGAGAAGGCACAGAAATATAATCACAGAAAAGTGTCTTCAAATGTGGAAGGAGTCAAATTCTGAATGTTTCAGTCGTGAGCGAGCTGCACAGATGGCTCTTGCTGTCTGCACATAATAACCTCAGTATATTACCCTCACATTGAGTTGTGTCATTTGCTACTCACTTTGTATTTCAAAGCCTTTTTTGTAAATAAAAGGCTTCTTTTTTTAAAAAGAAAACCTGGTAGCTTGTTTGGCATTTTTATCTGATCACCGAGAGTTTTTGAGAGCTTTAGAAATTGAGAGGAAGGAAACGCAACAATGGTGTTGTCTGTTTGTTTGAGTTACTCTTCAGTTTGTTTGACAGATGTGTAAACACTCAGGCTGTGTTTTAGTTTCTGTCATGTCTTTCTATGGATATAATGGCTGATAAATTATGATTTACATCATAGGCAGCAGATATTAGTTTCATAGAATAAGACTTAAACTCTGTTTGCCTCAGTGCCTTAATATGTTGAACCAGAACACTTTCTGTTTTTAGAGGCAGCAGGTTTTAGCTCACAAACTTTGCATGCTCATTTGTTTGTTATATCCACGGCTGCTACCAGTCGCTTGAATCTTAAGAGTTTTTCAACAAAACATTGTTGTTTTAAATTGAGAAACAGCTGTGCACAAACATCTTTGTGAAATAAGTGATGAGTGCTAATTTTAGCCACAGGCATGCTTTGATTAAAAGTCTGTGTCTTGTTAAAATCCAGATGTTAAAATCTACTTAGGCTGTAATTTATGTAAAAATGATAGTTGCACTGTTTAGCTTTCGTGTCAAAAGCAGTTATTAAAATAAAAAGCTATTCTCAAGTCATCCTGAAGCGACCAAGAGTCTTGGAGAGTTTATTTTTCCCTTTCAATTGCTCCTGCAACACAATGCTAAAAATGTCAACAAGGTACTAGCAAATTAAAACGCAGACTATATATGTGCTATAATCAGTAGCTGAAACAGAATAAAACTTCGGGAGCTGTTTATAGAGTAGGCAAAATCACGTTTAAAGAGATCAGTGCACTGAAAATTGATTTAGTTATATTAAAATGTAGTGATCATATGTTGATTTGTAAATGTCTAAAGTGTTGGAAAAACCTGTTGCGAATCAAATATTAGATCATCTTAAATCTGTTCTTGCTGAATCCAATGCACTAAGGTTTGATGTAAGGATGCGCCAATGTGAAAATTTGGGCCAATATCGATATCCAGTATTAATATTTACTGATCTGTTTCTGACCATTTCGACACCATGAAGAAACAACCACATTAAAATCTGCACAATTGTAATTATCGGTACTGAAGTGTTAAAAATTGACTAACATCGGCCGACGTCACTGTTGATGCTGATATATCATGCTTACCTAATTCAATGGATTCATGTGGGGTTGTTGTGTTATGTTCCTTGAAATATGAAAACAATGTCCACAGTTACCGTGGCATTAGATAAATTACGCCACTTAAATTTTCTGTAGTTTGTTGCTTTAGTCAAATAGGAAGTTGTAAATCCAAATATGCTTTTCAGCTGGTGTACCAGATGGTTGTGCATTTGGTTTAGTTAAATTTTATGTTAATAATTGATCTTTTATTGTTGCTAAATATTTAACAACTGTTGATTGGACACTGAAGTGCTTCTGGTGTCTGTTGTTTCAGTTTGCCAGACCTTTGCTGTTCTTGAGGATGGAGTGTTGGCACACAGCCTGCAAGAGCAGGAGAGTAAGTATAAAATGAATCATGTATAATTAGCTAAACCTCACAATACCAAGTAACTGAGCTGCTTGATTGCATTGAACTATAATTCAGAAGTTGTGTACTGTTAACAGTCATTGTTTGCGTGACTCTTTGCACAGGAAACGTATTTGTCTCTTGTAGGATACATTCAAAGTCCAAATCAAATCAGATCCAATTTATATTGGTACATATTACCTTTTTGTTCTCTTTGCCTTTAGTTGAGCAGTACTACACCACCAATATCCAGAAGAACCAACTGGTGCAAAATGACATCCGGGTAGCCCGGAGGCTGCAGCATGAGGAGGAGCAGCAGCGGGCTCAGCAGAGCGCCCTCCTCAGACAGGTTTCCAGACAAATGTAAGTCACTCCAGCTTCTCTCTCAACTCACTCTGCTGCTCCAAAAATATATAATGGGGAGTTTCCCACATGCAGTGTGTTTGCTCTGAGATCAGACTATTTGTTTTAGTAAATCATGAGCATAAGAAGCCATTTCCTTTCCTGTTGCACAGGGAAGAGCAGGACTTTGAATACGCCCGGGTGATTCAAGAAGAGCTCCAGCGACGCGCTGAGGAGGCACACAGGAGGGAGCAGGATGATGAGGTGAGTGTTGTGCATAAATACAATAAATTTTATACTTAAAAAAAACAAAACATTTTAAAGTAGGAAAACTTCCATAATATGCAAATTGGAGATGTTTTAGTGTTGTTTGTTCCTGTTTTTAATATGGCGATAAAAATGTAATTTTCCAAAAGTCAGGAATGCACATAGAGTACCAGGAAAACACAACAATCAAATCCTTACCAACTCATAGTTTAATAGCACCATTAATAGCTTGCACAACGTATCTCTAAGCTGTTTTATGTTTTTTCTTTATAAAAACAGTCCATATATAAGAGCGTCAGTCTTCACATATGGTGTGAACACAACATGGAGGTGCTAATAGGATTCAGGTTCAGTCTCAGGTTAAGGATGCTGGCTTTTTTTTGTTTATATGTAAACAACACTTGTAAGGTACAATAATACATAATCGGTTTTGCACAGCTGCTGGTTACATTGAAATGACTTAGCCGTTTGCTCTGGAACATTTTATTGAACTGGATTGTTTGGAAGTTTAGTAATAACAAAAACACTGATCTTTCTGTGTCCAGGCGACCACACAGGCAAGCTTATTCTTTAAATGTTACCATTAATCCCCAAGCACATCAACTTTGGAGCAATTTAAAGAGTTTGAGTCATGCATATAACATTTGTTTACGAGGCAAAGGTGTAGTTACCAGCTGGCAGCCTACCGTTGGAACAGTAAGGGGCTAACAAACAAATTATGAAAAGGTGCCAATTATGTTAACGATATCTTAAACCTCTGCCACGTTGTACTGAATCAAAACTGGAAAAAAGACTTGGTAAAATCAATCTACATTTTAAAAATAAACTTTTGATTATTGCTGCACAATAAGCACTTATGTAAAAATGCCAAGACTTTCTCATGTTAAAAATTTCTTGTGTGTGGGGGCCAAACAAGTATTTGGAAGAATCTATACCAAAAACAAGAAAGTTGCACATTTTAACTTGACATTCAGCTCCTTTTTGAGCTACAGTTTTTAGAGCACAGTGGATTGAAAGAAGAAAATTATACTTTATTCAGACAATGGTGATTGAGTGGTCTCTTTATTAAAATTAGAAGAAAAAAAAAAAAACAATTGCTATTGCTAATTAATCATAACTTAGCCCTTTGAGTCTTGATTTCAAATGGCCGCCTGGTTATTTTAATTGTACGGAGTTCTTTAAATGTCCTGTGAATAAATATATTTGCCAATTTATCCATAACAACTAGAACTTTCAATATCTAGCAGAACTTTTTGTAATTTACCAAAAGAGCGCCCCTCAGATTAATTTCACTTCCTGCTACTGCAGGGGTGAAATTACTGTAATAACCCGATATTGGCTGGAAAGTGAAACGTCTCCCCTTTCAGAAACTGTTGGAATTTTTCAGATTGTGCAAAGTGTGGTGGAATTACAATACTGCAGATTTGGCTGGATCGTCGCCGCTACGCTCAGTTTAAGAGGGTGAACTAAATCACTTGCAGGTTTCTTATCACTTTCAGACATTAGACTAAAAGTAGAACATGTTTGGTGAATTAATTAGAAAATCTCATTTCTACAAGAAAATATGACACTCTGGACATTTGCCTGTCAAGAGCAGAGCAGGGAGAGAAATATGCTCAACTTTGTTTTCGCTCTCATAATTACCTGAGTCAGTAATTGCCAGCAACCGCAGAAAAGTGGGTCTGGTATGAACTCGCTGTCCCTCTGGGGTTGCAGGAGACAAGTCAGCTGTTAACCAGAGACCCAACCTGTCAGCTGCTCATCTGGATGATTCCTGAAGCGATTTCTCTGGTGGCTGATTCTACATTTAACCATTAGAGTATTCTCAGTTAATTTTGCAATATTTTCACCGCTAATTGCAAAACACAAAATCTAATGTTTTTGTCTAGTTTCTAGTGCGAATATTTTAGTACTTTTTATAAGTGATATAATCTGCCAATGGAACTGGTACATTTTCATCAATATTAAGGAATTATTGACTTAAAACAAGCTCCCATATCTTGCTGGAAATTTACGTGTAAGTTAGTTTTGTCTTATTTAAAGCATACCAAGATATTTGCACTAGAAATTAGACAAAAATACTGGTAAGTGTTTTTGCAGTTCATTGGAGGGAAATTATTTTCATCTTTGGATGCATGTGGATTTTCCTTTGTATTTTCTAATCTTGACAGGGTTTTACCTAACTAGTGACCTAAGGTTATTCTTAATGCTTGTTGTTTTTGCAACTGAACAGTTTGTTTTATTGCTTAAAAAAACAGAAAAAGCTGTTACACGGAACAGAATGTTGTCTGGACATGATGGTGGGGCCAGATGGCAAGCATCAATCACTTCTCGCTTGTTTTCATCTTCCCCCTAATGGCCAATCCTAAAACTTCACCCTGGGTTACTTTAGATCATTAGAAACAAACAGCTATGCTGCATACGGCTAAGAAAAAAAAAGATCGCTCTGCAGTAAAACTCCCCATCTGGTCCAGCACTCTGTGCCTCAAGGCCACTCCACCATAATATTTTTCTTTACGCGGCAGTTTCCTTTTTCTAGACAAGCCTGCGTATAAAAGCACATTCTTGAAAGACAGTGAGTGGCATTCATCTATGCTGAAAGGGTCGGGTTTAAATTCATGTTTATGCTCTTAGTTGAATGTCGAAAGAGACAAAGCCACTTTAATAAAGCTGACTCAATTTCCTGAGGAAAGAGTGACAGTGATTGTGTCATAGTTTGGTTTTTTTGAGCACTGTGGCGCTCTTGTATAGTTGAGTCTTTTGCAACAGTTATCATGATTTGGAGGGGAAATCTGGAAGCCTGACAACACCATCCCAGCTGTGAGGTGCTATGGTGGCAGCATCATGTTGTAGCTGTATTTTGCTGGCACACTTCACCAAATAGAAATATGATTACATATAAATATCGAAGAAACATCTGAGAAGAATACAGGCAAAAATGAGTCTCCCAAATGAGCAGTAACCCCAGTCATACAGGAAAATTTGTTACAAAGTAGAAACAAAGTCAATGTTTTGAAGTGGTCATGAGAAAGCCTTTATTTCAGGCCTATCTTAATTATTTTTAGGCAGAGCTGAAAAGGTGTGTGAGCAACACACCGTGTGATAAGCTTGTGAAAAGATACCTAAAAACACTTTACAAAAGCAGTTCTACCAAATACAAAGGACATTTATGCAAACCTGTGAATAACAAGAAAAATATTTAGCATATAGAAATAATTTTGGTAATCATAACTGACCTGAAATTGACTAAATGTTAAGAAGAAACAAAGTTGTTGTTTTTTTTTAAAGCAATATATTCTAATTTATAGAGAAACAACTTGCAGTATTTGAAGTTTTTTCATGTTTTCTTTAGGTCTGTTTACCTCTTGCATATTCATCGATGTAAATGTTTATTTTAAAATCAAACAAACCATCAGGCCTTGTGCTGAGGTCTGTTAATACCTTATTTAATATCTGGCCAATCCAAAGTGGTTGATAAACATTTGCCTCCCATTAGGTTGTCTTTAATTAAGAAACAGAACGCGTTGGGGTGTGCAGTTTTAAATGCCAGATCCCTGTGGCTCTAAATACCTAACCTGTCATGGCAAGCTGCTAATTATGTGCTGATGTTGGCAAAGTGGCCCCTGCTGCAGACAAAAAGGAGCTGTGCTTGCTGTTTGTTTTGATTTATATTGCAAAAGAAGCCTGTAGAGAGAGATTTTATGAAATACAGAAGGAGAATTTGCTGATCTTTGGAGAACAGAATTAGTTGCTTTTCTTAGAAAGCAGCACCTAGGTGTGACACGACCTCCATCTCAGAGAGGACGGAGAGCAAGCGGTGGGTTTTTTAACCCTGATCACAAAATATCACTTCAAGTATAAGTGTCCTGTTGACTTGTACCAGTCAGGGATGAAAGATCATCTCCTGCATGGTTAGATTTTTCTTTTGTCATTTTGTTAGTCTGAAACAGTTTCCCAGGAATAAATAAATTAAGAAGTAAAATATTAAATTGCTTCTTCTTTGTTTTAAGTAACATTATATTCCAAAACAAAGAGATAAATAGGGTGTATGATGCTTTTTTGAATGTTTTGTTCTTGAGTTATGAAGTTATTGTCCTTGTTCCAGTCTATGCAACACTGCCATCTGCTGGCTGAAAGTAACAGTGACTCAAGAATCAAAGTTGCTTTGAATTGTTTTTCCCATCACAAGTTTTAGTAGAAATGATAAAGCAGTCTGTAGCAATCCCAACAGACAGTGTTACATGCCAGTCATTTTATATCTGCATTTCTTTTTCTTGGTGTTCATGTCAGACCTGGCTGCTTGTTTAAAACAACTAGAAGGAAAGAGTTTTTCTGATTCATTCAGATGGAAAACACCCATAGATGAGAGATGAGTCATAACACTTTATAAAAACAGTAAGATTTTGCCTGTCAAGGCAGACAGAGAACTAATCAGTAAATGGATTAAATTAATAATTAACAGCTGATGGAAGCAGTATAGCTGATGAAAGTTGCTTGTTATTCAGCACTGTTTAGATTGTCTATATGTATTAAGAGTTAAAGATAGAACAGTAGACTGAGAAGATCCTCATTGTTGCTCTCTTCACTTTGCATCGTTTTTAGTTTGTATTTTTCAGATAATTCTGTTCCTGTGTCTCATGTGTCTGAAAACTTTTCAGTGCCTGATAGATAGTATTGAGAAACTATTTTAAAATGTAATCCAATGCAAGATGTTGATGATACACTACTGAAAATTTTACTCCAAATTAAGCGTGATCATACAATTGCAACCAAATACTTTCAAAACTTTGTATGGAAAAAAATGTGCAACCTTTTTTTGTCACTGTCTGGCGTTAAATTATATTAACTATTTTTTCAGCTAAATTTCTTAATAATAATGTAGCAAAACTATAACTTCTCTGTCTTGAGGTGGTGGTTTAGTACTTCTACATAATGTTTTTACCTTATTATTTCATCTACTCTGTTTAGAGACCCACTTCCTCCTGCTTCAAAACTCCCCCACACCACAAAGCTTGAAGCTTGTTCCTTTTTCCTCTGAATTTAACAATGGTCTTTATGGCCTGACGCTTCAGTTTTAGTTTCACCAGAGCACATGGTGTATCCAAAGTTACTTGTCCCTACATTGATTTTCAAACTGTTTCCTGACTCTTTATGTTGTCTTTTTCCTCCCTGCGTGGCTTTTCAGCCGATGTTGGTACTAATCTTGTTGATGAATTTCTCCGTTGATCTTCCAAAGGATGATGGTACAAAGTCATCAGGAGAAAACTCTCCTTGATTAAATATTCTGCCATTTAACAAATGGAAATATTACGGTAATCCTAGCAGATTTAAAATACGTTCAACCTGATTTAATACAGTGCTATGTATGAATGTGTTTTCACAGGAAATAGCTAAACAGCTGCAGGAAGAGGAGGAGCAGCAGGACAGGAGGAGGAGTCAAGACCAGGCGGATTTTCATGAAGGTACACTTTTTCTTTTTGACAAATTGACAGCCATTTTGATTGATTGATTGTTTGTTTTTTTGTATAGCTAGGTTTTGTTTTTGTTGCCTCTTTAGAAGTTTTTCTGGTCTTAGATTGAAGCCCCAGTGACATGGAGTCTCATTTCTGGCTTAGAGATGATAGATGGCCCAGTTAGGCATATATTGGATCGGCTCTGGTGTGTTGTCTTAATTACAACTGAAATGCAATTTTCTGTGTTTATTTGTATATGGCAAATGTGAATCAAAGTGTAATGGCACAAAAATATCACTGATATTTTTCAAAGCATGTCCTTTGTCTCAGAACAGATTTGAAGCAGTAGTTTTGCTCTAAATCTGTTATTTGTGTCGCATGTTGTGTTTTTAAGCATGCTTCACATTGCTATCTGTAAATAGAAAACATTTCTGTTAAATGTGTAAAGCTACTTGTATAACTCTTGCACTTGCAGCTTTTTTTATTGCTGTTTAGGGTTGTTATTAACTGCACTTGTCTTTCACCATCCACTAACAGACTCTCCCATCCTTATTGCTTTTGTTTGCATGTTTATCAATGCTAAAGGCAGCACCAGTGATCCTGAACTGCCGTCCTCTCACCACCACACATTCAGCAGCCCTCACCAAGGACAGCAGCAGTACTCGCCTGTCACCAGCAGGTGGCAGCATTCTACCACTCATCGTGGTTCAGTGTTAACTGGGCCTCAGACTAGTTCTCCCAGGAGAACAGCATCTCAGAGCAGCACAACTTCATGGTCAGACCAAGGACATGTAGATACCAGCAGGCAAAGAAGGCCTGAGCTCAGAGAGCCTGTGAATGAGGATTCAGAAGACTCGGATACTGTTTTTACTGAACAGCTCTCTCTTTGGGCCCGGCGACTGTATGACAGAGCAAATACGGCGCCTCGTCAACAACAGACTTCTTTAAGACCCCCACAAGAGAGGAATTACAGAAGTCTGTGCAGTCGCAGCAGCTTCACAAAGGATTTAACAGGCAGAAAGGAGGAGAGCGAAAACTTTGAGGAAGACTATTACGGAAACGATAACTTGCAATGGAGAACATCTAGGAATGTGGATTATGACAGCGATGAACATAAAGACAGGCCTCAGGAAGCAGATAGTAGGCCAGTCGAGGCCTGCGAAAGGCGATGTCGCCGCAGCGAATCAGTGAGCGTACACAACCGAAGCAGACACAGAAACAGAGACCTGGCAAGAACCTGGAGCTGCAAGGAGAACCCCGATAAACACGTCCGCTTTCAGGATGATCAGAAAGATCCAGTTAGGCAGCAGAATGACAGCCTGAAGGTGTGGGAGATGCTCGGCCACATCCTGCAGGAGAGGGGTGTGCCTGTGAAGGTTGGTGGCAGTGGGGCGCCGCTGCAGATAAGGCCTCAAAGCAGAGACAGCCAGGTGCCTTATGGGAGTGAGGTCTCCTATGGTGACTCCCAACCACATCAGAGAGCTTTCCAACGAGCCCCCGCCACTAGGCACAGTTTCCATGGAGATATCAGGCAGAGGAGGAGATTGTCACGCGGAGAAAGCTTTGGGAGAGATCACAGAGCAGACCAAGACAGGCGTAATTATAACAGAGAGGTTTGTGACCGCAATAGTGGAGAGCCTCATATCATAGACAGAGGCACAAGTATGAGCAAACACAAATACGTAAACATTGACAATAACAGAGAGAGAAAAGCTAATCATACCAGAGTAAAGAGGGTGACAAGTGAACACAGGCATTGGCACAAGATCACAGAAGAAGCGTTGAGCTCAGATGAGGAGCAGGAGGCGGAGAGAAGAGCAGAGCGTCCAAGGCGACGAGCACTACATCGTAGCCAAAGCTTCAGCAGCAGCAGGGGTTCGACCAGACACAGGTCGAAGCACATAGCAGCAGGTAACACCCCGACCTGCAGCCAACTCTAAATCTGCACAGGGGAACACTTCCAATGTGTTCTTTCCATCTGATCTCTTAATCTTTACTCAATCATTGCTGTGGGAGTGGGCTTCACCTGTGGCTCTGGTGTCTGAAGTGGGAATTTTTTTCTGTTTTCAGTCTAGAAACTTTCTCTCTTCAGTGTCTGCATTTTTACCAATCAAGTCTTGATCTGCAAAGTGACTTCTCCAACTTCATCCTCTCATTTCTTGGTGTGATTCCAAATAACCTTGGGCTTTGAGTCATTTATTTTTTTGATCAATCTTGTGATACATTTTACTGTAATCACAGTGAGTTTTCCCCCTTAGGGGCTTCTCTGCAACCAGAGCCAAGCGAGGCAGGCCTGGATCTGGGAGACTTGCATCAGGTCCTACAAGATGAAGAACTGGCCCGCAAGCTTCAGGAGGAGGAAGACAAGCAGCTAAGGAGGGTAATGTATCGAAGACGTTTCACAGATTATGAAAATGCCTTCCGAAAACCACAAACACTACTGTTAGGATTTTGGAATATAGACAAACAAAAAAGCAAGCATTTTTATAGCACAAAAGGAAAGGGTATGTGGTTTTGAGAAATTTAAAATGGATTATTTTTAATTTTTTTCTATTTTTAAATTGTTTTTCACAAATAAAAGGTATTTCTTTCACTCCTAAATAAAATGTTTTAGTCATCCAGTCAGTAAACAGAGGCCACCTTCATTAAATTTAATTTAATCTCAGTATTAGGGCTGTTGTAAACAACTCTTTTGGTAATCAAAATGAATATTCTATCAATTATTTTGACGATTAATCGAGTAATCAAATAAGAATTTGATCAAATAAAATATTGGTAAATTCTACCATAACAGCAGTATTGCTATCGGATGTTAACATTGGCTCACATTTTGTATTTGTGACTCTCTACAATTGTTTTTCTGTAGTTTAGAAAATTAACATGTAACAATAATGGCTCACTTTTTAAGTTGACTTGGACAAAAAATATATAAAAATCTGAAATATTCGATTTAACAATAAAGATGCAGGCTCACAGAGACACTCCTAAAACTATCTATATTCCAGTCTTTAATGTATGTATTCATCTTTAGTCCATTTAATAGGTGAGCTCTCACTTTTCCCAGCCATTTGTAGCTTTTATGTCCATATGAGCGACTGAAACACATCTACCAGCTATGTACTGTCACGATGCGCTCTGCCGCCCATTTTCTGCGACTGGGATGAATTAAATGTATTTTCCGGTGTGTCGTTAAAGCTACACTTACATTAAGTACCAACTACAGCACAGCCATAGACTGAGAACAGCCACTGCCGTTTGCTCTTCATCACCACCAGGCAGCAGCTCTGGAAGGAGAAAGGCGGCTGTACTCCTGGCATCGTGCCAGTCAATTTAAGGATTCTTATTGATCCCCCCCCCAAAACAGATAAAAACTCAGACATTATCATAACTCAATGAAATACCTCAGAACTTTATACTACTAGCGCTTAGCTTTCGTCAACAACTAATTTGCAAAAGTGAGAGCGTTGCGCAACAGAAATAATCACCCAGCCGGAACACGGTGCGCTAAATAATAAAACATCATTTAACGAAGCTTCAGGGCAGATAATTTTCCTCGAGAAATTTAAATAATCGAGGAACTCGAATCATTCGAGGAATCGTTGCAGCCCTACTCTTTATGAAGCTAGCAGTTATGTGAACATTTTCTACAGAACATTAATGAACAATTAGCATCATGAAGACCACAGAACAAAGCAGACATGACTGGAATAAAGTTGTGGAGAAGTTTGGTTATGAAAAAATTTTCAATCTAAAAATGGAAAGAATACGACAAGTGCAAATCAAAGGAGGCCTTATTGTCCACACCAATTAATAGGCAGGATAAAGACTGGTAGCCATGGTAACTCTGGAGAACGTCAGGTTGTGGGACTGTTTCCAGTTGTCATGAAAACAATTAATTGCCAAACACTTCTAGGTGAAAATCTGTAGTACATGTAGTTACATGTACAACGTTGGAAGTTGTTTTCTACAGCTGCATCAGAACCAGACTGTCTCGCCCCTTGTTTTGGATCCCTTATCCTTGGTATAAAACTCATGTGTTGCCTCTGCCTGAGAGAGGTTTTCACCCAGAACCGCTTCATTATTAATTGTCCTGCAAGCTCTCTGTATTGTGTACAATATACAAATTAACCTGATTGAGTGATTTCACCTGACAGTGCTTGGTAATAGGTTTGTTTTTCCACAACAAAATCACTGCCAGATTTATTTTACACGATGCGCATGATGAGAGTCACGAGATCGAACTGTCATGAACAAGTCAGAGCAGGTCCTGACTGAGTAGGACAGAGTTCACACCTGAGGAGGTAGTCTGGTTCCCAAGCTGCTAAATAACATCTGATATTGGGTGTGGAGCCCAGACACGTTCGCAAGGTTCAGAGTCTATATATGTTCTAGCACTCACTGCATAAATTTGATCTTTAAAGATGAGTGGCAAACGCTGAAAGAAACCCATACAAAATTATGCTTAAAGTTTACCGCAAGCCTTCTAGAAACATGCAGATGGATGTTTATGTTTGGATGATTTTAAAATTAAGCATTTTGACCTAAAAACAGTAGCAATGGCAGATTGACAGTGGACACATAATCACCTCTGAGAAAAATGTTGCTGACAGCATCCTGCTGTGGGGAAGGACAGGGTAGGTGGTCGTAGTTTATTTGACAGTGAATGGACTAAAAACAAGTCGGGATTCAGCCTCTGGCAGGACAACGATCTGAAACGTAGAGCCAGAACTACAACCTACAGATCAAAACCTATTTGAGTGTTTGAATGGCCTAATTAAAGTCCAGATCTTAATCTAATTGAGCATTAATGCTTTGTTTTCAGACAAATCCCATCAAATCTGACTAAGCTTGACTTATTTTGTGAAGAAAAAACAGCAAACGTTTGTCTCAAAATGTGCAAAGCTGTTAGAGACTTTCCTCAAAGGACTACCAGCTGTAACTGCATTGAATCCGGATGGGGAAAATACCAATGCAGGCCACACTTTTCAGATTATTGTAAAGGAAAAACAAGTACCAAAATCCTTCCACTAGAATCCTGCACTTACTTTGTGTTGGTCTACTAATTGAAACCCCAATAAGACAGTGATGTTTGTGGATGTAACATGAGAAATGTGGACAAATTTTAAGGGGTGTTAATACTTTTACAAGGTGCTGAAGGTGAAGATTTTGCTACAGGAGGAAAATGAAAAGAAATAATGTTCTTTACTTTCTTTACAGACATCTTTACGCAATTCCTATCCAGAGGGGGACTTCAGGGTAGCGCAGGTTGCACAAGATGAGGTACAATGGTGAATTCCTGTGTTTTGTTCATAACAATATTCTTTAAATTCTTGTAAAATATCCTACCTGGGGCGTGCTGTGGTGGCGCAGTGGTTTAGCACGCCCCACGTTTGGAGGCCTCAGTCCTCGACGCGGACGTCGCGGGNCCTGTCAGCCTACTGTTGTGGAAAATGCGAGCCACTAGCGCCGCAAAAAACTCTTCGGAGAAAAAAATGATAAAAAATAAAATAAAATAAAATATCCTACCTTGATTTTTGTTTTGTTTTGTTGTAGGAAATTGCACGTTTTATGCAGAAGCAGGAAATTAAGGCAAAGCGAAGATCTCGTGAACTGGAAGGGCCAGGATCTTGGCACGAACACAGAGCAATGATGAACCACTTTGACAGGCGAGCTACAAGAGAAAGACAGGTACACGTGCTCTGTGCACCAGGAAATAAAAGTTTAATTAGTTTTATAAATAAAAGGATCAATAGAGACTTTGTCTTCTTCTTTAGGTGTATCGAGAAAGACTCGACTCGGAGGGTCTCCCCTCTCCGACTGAAGACTGCTCACCAGAGAACCAGCCACCCAGCCCAGTTCACGCCATACCGTAAGAAAACAACGTATCTGTATTATTAAAGCATCGATTCTGTGTTATGCATTTAACAAACTGACGGACGCTGCCAATTTCAGAAAAGCCCAGATGAGAAACATAGCAGAGGAGCTGGATCCGACCTTCCAGGGGCGAGTTCACGTCCCAGAAAGCTTCCAAGCAGGACAAACTGGTAACAAACAAGATAAATGAGTCTCATCATTACACAGTTGAAACAATAGCTTTGCATTCACATCGTTTTCTTCAATTACAGGTCAAACCAGTGAGGCACTTCCCACAGCCCAATCCGGCTCACAGGACCTAACCCTGGAGGAGCCGACGTTCATACCACCGACAAAACGACAGGCGGATAAATCTGGACGGAGCAAACCCAAAGAGAAAAGGGAAGGATGCAAGCAACAATAAATTTAAGCAGATTGTGCTGATGGGAAATGGGTTTTTTATAAGATAATTTTAACAAAGGGGTTCTCATTGTTTATTGCTTTATCATCAAAAACTGAAAGAAAAACAAAGATAAGCACTTTAGATTAGTAAAGCAAGGACGCATTATTGTCACATTTTGGACACTAGAACCAAAAGGGAAATGTTTAATCTGTTGAAGTATGTTTTAAAATGTGTATATTTAGTGTTTAATTTAACAATAATAGCATTAATGTTTGCTTTTTTATAAGTAGCCAAATGTTTTGACCACTCAACCCTTTCGGTTTTTATGTGAGCTGAAGTCAGAGCGCCTGACATTAATTAGCTCAGATACAATTTGTTTTAAGTTTCCTGGCCGGGATTTGAATAAAAGCTCCAAACAACATCCTTCAGTTTGGTTTAACCACAAACTATTTACTCCGATTGCCAAAAAAGAAGGGAGATAATGTTGATGACACGTGAACTTGTTTTTAATCACCTGCACCAGCATGTGAGCTACCTTTGTGTTTGTTTTCAGGTGTTATTGTTTACAGCTGTACAGTGACAATCAAATCAACTAACCTGAGAATGAAAACTGATCAACATTAGAAGGTTTTTTTTAATTCAATGCTGAAAGAAGTATTCATACCTCTTTAAGTTTTTCTTTTTTACATTTTGTCACGTTTAAACCACAAAGCAGTGTATTTTATTGGCATTTCATGACAGATGAACACGGAGTTGTCTGTTTTAAAAAGTCTTTAAAGGTAAAAATCTACATTGTGTAATGTCTATGCTTACAAATGAACAACCACTTGTTGCAGTTGCACAAAAGCCACACTTTTCAGATTTGTACACAAAATTTTAACCCTTTACTTCACATTGCCAGATACTAAGATGATTGTTCCTTTGTGAAAGCCCAACACAAAGTTGCTACTTTGTGTTGGGCTTTCACATAAAATCCCCCAACGTCTTCTAATGTTTGTGGTTGTAACATGAGGAATGTGGAAAATTTAAGGAGTATAGATGCTTTTACAAAACAAAACAGTCTTTAACAGGATGAGCTACACTCCCAGGTCCAACACTAAAACCTCCTACAAAACTGTTGACCTTTCTGCTACATTTTTATATTCGGTAAAATGTGACACCAAAGAGTCTGTCAGAACTCGTTCTGGTTGTTTTATGTGGGAAATTACCTCATACCAAGCACTAATATTCATTCTAATGATTAAAAACTTTGTTTTGTTTTTCTTTTCGTTCCTGGTGTTTGATCTGAAATGAATTCTTTACTTCCTGCTTTACTTCCTCCTGTTTTTTCCTTATATATGTGGCCACTTCTTTGCTGGAGAATAGTCTGTTTTTATTTCCAGCTGTTCTGTATAAAAGCACAACAAATAAAAGAATATATCATTTATTTGGTGTTTGAAAAATGTGATAAAAGTACAATGTAAAACTTTAAATACAACACTGAATGAATCCATTTTCTGACTTCAACTAAACGGTGGAAAGGATCTTTAGGAGTGTGTCATTCGCCTTAGGTAGCAGATGACAGACCAAATAAAGTGCTACAGTCAGCGTATATGTTGGCTCTTCTCAGGACGATGCTTTTGAATTTTGAGGTCTGTTAGACCAACGTCGCCCATGAGAATAGTGACTCATAGTCTACACTTGTGTGATAAATTACAATAGATGTGGGCTTACTTTGTTTCCACCAGAAGCCCACACATGATATGTCTTTGTTCCATTTTGTTAAGAAATAACACCTGCTACAGTTCCAAGACAGAAATACAGCTTTAAAAAAAAAAATAAAATAAAAACGCAACACTTCCTGTGGGTCTTATCTCCCCGGCCACCTACTTTGTTCAAGTACAGGAGTTTCACAGGAAACAAAACGGCAGTGGGGGTTTCCACTTGACCCTGAAGCCTTGATTTAACCTATAATTGAAGTTAAAGCTGCCGAGTTTTTAGCACTTTGATATGACACTGAAATGAACTCAAGCCATGACTAAAGAATGACCTGACATTAAAGGTTACTTGTTATCCCCGTTGTGTAAGAGGCATGAGTCAACTTGTGCTTATCCTAAGGTTTTCTTCTTGTTAAAACCTGAAGACTCATTGCTGGTTGAACCTTAAGGACGACATGGGAAAACCCCTCCTGGACTTTTTCTGATTAGCAATTAAGCAACAGCTGGAAAGCCCATTTAGTTTTTGTTAATATCAAGTTTTATGCTAAGTTGTTCTGCAGGTTTTTACAGTCAGCTGGCTACATTAGTACAGTAATGATTAACCAAGTTAATCTTTCAGAGCTATGAAATATAGCTACAAGTTTTACAGTTGAAACCAGATATTAGCAACACAATCCTTAAAAAAGTGCATAACATTTTTTTAACAAGTTAGTACGTCTATGTACATTTACTCATATTTAGTAGAATTGCACTAAGATGCATCACTTTGGTCAAAAGATCTGCTTCCATAAGCTTCAGGTGTAACCGAGTCGGTCGAAATAAAATTAGAAATATACTTCGGATCATTGACCTCTTCGAAAACCCGTTTTTGCAAGTACATTAGTCTGCTTGAGGTTCACACTCACTGGTATATCCATCCATTCAAGTGAAATATTCTGAGTCAACCTATCAGAAGTTGACAAAGCTCCGTCATCATCAGCTGGGTTTGCCCAAGTTGTTTAAAAGCACTGAAGTCTTGGTGTATGCCTTAACAATTTTCTCAATTTAGTAAATATAACTACTGCTGGTAACTAACTGAACTAAAATAAATGCTTGATTCATTGGCAATCAGTGGGGACGGAAATGGTTTTGTCTTTTTATAGCATGCATGTAAATCTGTGGTTTCAGCTGATCAAAAACAACGCTGTTGTTGCTTGGCCTCGTTTACGTACTTACACTATTAATAACTAGACAATACGCACAACACACTCAGCAGAAAAGACAACTAAAAAAAACAGTAGGTAACTAGGTTGATCAATGGAAAAAAAGGTAAAGGCTAACATTTGCACCAGGAAGGCGTACGTGGGCTCAGTATGACAAATGACTAAAAGCTGAACGCCCACTTGCACTGTACTTTCAAATTGAACAACACTGTAGCGTGCGCTATACAACACTCTCTTTTCCACAGAAATAGTAGCTTAAACAGTTACCAGCGTCACTATACCTACACATTACAAAGAATCTTCTTTAAGGCTTAAATGTCAGGTACAGTACAGTGTTTTAAAACACCTAATAAAGCTGCTTTGTCCTCCAGTAGGGGAAGAACAGTGTGGCTGATGTCACTTGCATAAAGAAAGTCACAGTTAAAGTCCACTTGGTTTTTTCCCCCCCATGCCAGAATTCCCCTTCTTCTTGACTTTGTATTTACGGTGAAAGGATAAATAGTAAACAACCAGTAGAGGGATGTCATCGTCGTTCTGTCATTTCAGCGCTGCTCCTCCTTTAGGTCAAAATCCTTCAAACTTATGGCTCAGTTTAGCAAAGAATCCCATCTTGTTTAGGATAAAAATGTTTTCCTCAGCTATAGATGCCACTTTGCTTGCATTCACACAAATTCCTGCTCCGAGTCCTTAGAGATGAGTGATTCTGTGCTGTTTCCCTGCTCCTGCTGGGCTTCATGAAAACTGCATTCAATAGCAATCAATGTCCTTGGCTCATCTAAGTAACAAGGGAAAAAAATATGACAAAGTTAATCCTCTCGCACTGTGTTTGGATACTACTTCCTTAAAGTGGTTTACAAATAAATGATCATTACCTGAAGGGTTACTAATAACAATGGGTGTTTTTGAAGGAGTTCTTTGTGCCTTTTCCTTTTTGCCTTTGCAATGGATCAGCGCCGACACAAGGACGATGAAGACGATAAGACACATCATCAGGGCCCCAATGACCGCAAATGACCCAATCGGCCATGGATGTTCTTTGTTCACGTCTTCAAAGCAAGAAGATACATTTTACTGTCACTGAAAATAAGCATAAAAGTTCAACAGCATCTACTGGATCCTCTCTTACCAGGTTTCTCTGGATTGGTCACAGGTAGAGTTGTTGGAGGTTGAGGAAATTCACATATGATGTCAGAAGATGCATTTCCTTTGAATACAATAATATGAGTTGGATCTGGACACCTTTGGGGAAAGAATCCCAGTTAGTTTAATTTGTTTCTGTTAAATCAGCATTTGAGCAGCCAAAAAAAAAAGTTTAAGGGAGAAAGATAACTCACCTGGTACTGAAGGATTTACACTTCTGGTGAATTTGGTCATTAAAGGTTCCTTTAGGACAAGGTGCACAGTCACCTGTAAAAGATATTTTGGTTTTTTTAAGATGATTTCCAAACATCAAGTTTCTCAATGGCCTCAACCCAATATTTACAGAAACACATACGCTTTCTCGTAGGTTCCTGTCCTTTTCCACACTCGTCCACGCAGAAGGTACATTCTGCGTCTCCACAGCGAAGACCTTTTTTACACCCGCACTGTGTGTTACTTTTGGGGGTACAATCTTTCAAATGGACAAGAGCACCTGCAAAAGATGGAAATGAGAAATTAGAATGAGATAGAGCTACAATAAAAAATGTATATTTCTCCTTAATGATACAACATACCAATACACTGGGTGCATGATGGACATTCAAAAGCCAAAGACTGAAGTGTATAAGTTCCACGTTCACACGGAGTGCAAAGTTCTTGAGGATTTGGGCCAGACCGTTTGGCCACCCGATTCCCTGCAAAGAAATCCACGCATGCAAAATCACAAATCAGACACCAACAGCTCTGAATATTTACACTGTATCATGCTTGCACATGGTTATCTCCCCCAGCAAATCAAAACTCTGATAACTGTGAATCATAGCCGTAAAACATCTGGGTGAATTCTGTTAGTCAGAGGAATCCCAGACTGGATTAATCAGTCGTATCAGCCAAGCGTTTGTTGTGGGATTAGGTGAAAAACCACTGAAACTATATTTGGTCACATGCAGCCACCACAGAAAAACTCCCCAAAGGCAGGGAATACTACTTTTTTTTCTTTCCATTTACATTTGTCTGTTTAAAGATTACAGAGCAATTCAAGCAAATTTGAGCCCTTTTTTTTTAACCAAAAATGTCAAACATTGTAAATGTTAACTGCATTTTTAAGGTGCTATTCTTGTTGCATTCCTTCTAATTACACAATCATTTATACTATGCATAAAACTAACAAAATATTGTTTCATTCTTTGATTTTCCACTCACCAGGATGACATTCAACACACTTAACGTTGCCCTTGTTCTGTGTGTCTGGAACCCATTTCTTGCAGCCAACTTCAACGTCTCCAAGGATACACAGGAAGCCCTGAGTGAGAAGCGTGAGACCCAGCATCCAGAAGAACCCGGCCATCCTGAAGTGTCAGCTCCCAAACCTCAGAGATAATCCAAGAAATAAATGCTCGCTTTTTCTGATTTGTTAATCTGAATATAGACTCTATCAGCTTCACTGCGATGAAGTTGCTCTGTCTTGTAAGCTTCTCTGTGCTCAGACTCAGCTCACCACCTGCCGGGCTTGCCTTTTATGACTACGGGGGCGGAGCTCCCAGCTGAACGCGCTTCCATTCATTTCCTCCATTTGAACAAAAGTTAAATTAAAAGGACATTTTTGCATTTCTTTATCACTTTAAAAAGAGGGGGGAAAAAACATTTATTTCAGTGAAAGTCAGGCACAATAAATGATGTAAAGATGTGGAACTGTTGCAGCTGGAAAAGCAGAACAAACACCATTTACCCCGATGACATAAGAGATATATATGTATAGATGCTTTACTCTCAATATTTTTCTGACAATTTGGATCAATTACAGTTTCTTCTGTTTCCATCTATTTGAGACAAATATTATTTCACTCCATTCCTTGTTACAGCTGATCTCCCATCCTGCTTTTTCAGCAGGAAGAAGAACCACAAACATGATTGATTTTAAACCTGGAAGTCCCATGTATGACAGCTTTTGATGCTCCTGCATGGGAACAACTTTCCCTTAAACACGGTCAGTCATAATTCATAACAAACCTGTCTTCAGTAGTTTGCACAACCAACAAAAAACATATTTTATGTGCTTTACACATTTCTAGATTCATATGTGATGAATTTATAGAAAGGGAAAATCATCATCTTCATTTGCGTTATTTTTGCTTTCGCCATGTCTGGAAACTGGTTTTATCCCTGGATCTGGATCTTTTTGTTTCAGGAAACAGATTAGACAGATTAGCCTTCATTATTCTCCCTTCAACATGAAGCCATGCGAAGAAATCGTGTCAAGAAAACTTGCACTACAAACCTGACCTGATCAGGAATGCTGATTGTTAGATACAAATCGTGCACAGTGGCTTTTTTCACAACAGTTTCCAGAGTTCATCAACTTTTCACTTGTTGAGTCCACAACAAATAAAATAGAAAACAAAAAACAAAAAATAAATAAACTGTGCCACATAATAGATTGAGTGTATTTAAAAACTGATTTTTGTAACAGGTAAAGATGATATCATACACGTCTTTTCATATTTTTATTGTATTGAGTCAAGCAAGTATCCTGATGAATTATGTGAAATACAACTTATGATCTCTTCACACCATGTGATTAAGCCTGAAGTTTAAAAAAATTCCAAGCTTCTTTTCTAAATCACACATATTGTTTTGAGATAGCAAAACTGAAAATAAAAGCCCAATGTGTGTAGCTTTTGTTTTAAAATGAAAATAAATTCAACTAAAATGAATTATTGTTATTTATTTCCTCTGACAAGACTGTTTCCTTCCAGTAAGCGTCTTAAATTTGGGGAAATTTATGAAGCTGATGCCATCGGCTGATGCTGTGGCTCATCCCCAGCACTCATAATCAGGTGATAAGCTACAAACAATGCAAACATCATTGCCACATCACCTCTGTTTCATTTTCTCATCATATTCCCCTGACATATAAAAGATGATCTTTGACCTTCTAAAGAAACACGTAAGTTTTGATTCACCTCCTTCTATGTACAGATTGCACAAATATGATGTCAAAAGTGAACACCTCTTCTAACACTCGTCTCAGAAACACTTCCCACTCTTACCCCTAAACGCCCCCTTGACCCCTGCCCGCTGTGAGGCGATGTAAACTCCCCCCCTCCTATTAACATATTGACTTGGGAAATACTCCTAAATCGTTCGGTAAGCAGCAGCAACATTCATCCTGCTGGTAAATGACTGCATGTCGTTGCATGTAGGCTGACATGTAGGTTCGGTGACAGTCGCCTCAGCTCTGATAGAAAAACATTTTTATTTGCGCTTTTAATTTTAACGACGCGAGCGTTTAAAATAGGATTTTGACGCGCTGTTTAATCTGCCTCTGCAGCTGAGTGATAAAATATCGAAAACCCGACGTCACTTCCTTCCTGACCACTGACGCCCCTCTAGTGAGTGGGAGCGTTTCTTTCACGCGCGCGCTCTCTCTCTCTGTCTGTCTGTACGTGTCTGTGCGCGCGTGCGCGCGTGTGGTTGGTGGGCCAAGTTAACCGGTGGTCTCTCGGGCTGCATTTGGTGTCTGAACATTGTGAAAGTAACGTCTACCCACTGGGAAAGTACACGCAATTCGGAGTTTCCACGCAGCGGGGCGTTAGCGTGAACTGTCAAAGCAGATGAGATCATGACACGTTTTGTGTGGCGCGTTTTTATTATTATTTGAAAATTGTTTGTGTTTTTTTACCGCCATTTTCTTCCCAATGGAGCATCGTTGCATCCATCAATTTGATACCGCTGCCAAAAAAGAAGTTTGTCCTCTCAAAGTTCAAAATACATTTTCTTGTGAGAAATTAAACCTTTGTTTCGCTATTAGTGCAGAGTGTCTCCATCTTGTGGTGTTTAATGCAGGAGTCTTCAATTAATTTTAGCAGGCAAGGCTCCTTATTTTCAAGATGAGGTTTTGGGTTTTATGTGAAGGTAAAATCCGATAGGATGGTAAAGCAGAAGTTGTGGAGCTGGATGGTGGGCAGCGGTCAGTGGAGGCCGGACTGCGGTACTCAGTAAAACTGAGTTATTTTCTGATCGTTTTCTATCAAAACCAGAATTTGCATCTCTAGCAGCCTGAGCTACAGTCAGTCTTCTTTTGGATCAGACCACATGTGTCCATGACCTTAAGACTGCAGCTTCCTTGAACCAGATGTTGTTGTTTTTTTATATATATATAAATAGAGCTGTAGTTTTGGACATGTTTTGACCTGGTTGTCTAGAAATCACTACCTCAAGTCCTTACACCTGTCATCTTCCCTAACCCTAACCCAGCGTGAAATACAGCTTAACTGCACATTCAGTTTACAGCAGGAAACAGATTGGTGCCTCACCTGCAGCTTTGTGGTAAAGAAAGAGCAAATCTCTCCTTTTTGGTTCTGTTTTTAACCTCACTAATAGCTGAAGTTGATCAAGATCTTGAATACCAAACTGCTGGCATTGGGTTCCACTAAGCTCTGTTATGGGAGGAGTTTGGAATAGAAGTTTTCTTTGCTCTTTCCTTTTCTCGCTCCAGAATGAGCTGGAAAGTGTTAGAGGGATGGATCACCAAGGTTTCCTCATCCTGTGTAACCCTCAGATACACAGAAGCTGTGAAGGAATGCTTCACTTAATTACTGAAAAACTTTTAAATTATTAAACAAAACTTTCTGATGATTTCAAAAAACATAGAAAGTATCAATCAGGGTTTTGAATTTGCCCTAAACTCATTCAAATATTAAATAAAAATAATTTCATTTTGCTGAGGAAATTTTCTTTCTTCATCTGTGACCAATTAGTTGGGGTGTCAACAATTGGGCAACCCTGGCTAAGCACTGTGTGTTTGTATGATTCCAGTGATTTATTATGTACAAGATCGGAAAAGGACGTTTCAGTTCAATGTCCAACAATAAAGACAAAAAGTTGAACAGATATATTTTTAATTCTTATATATAATAAATTTCTATGTACATTTTATTCTTTTGTAACGAAACAAAATGAAAGAGATTGATTGCAAACAGTGTTTCATACTTAAAGGGAGAGACAAAATGAAAAAGTGCTCATAAAACTAGAGTGTTATTTCCCTGTTGTAGATACTCTCTAAGTAGATGCAACAGGGGTTTGCCGTTGTTTTGCAAGGGGATTGGTTATTCTGTTGGCCAGGATTCCCCTTGAAGTCACTTTAAACTCATGTGAAATGAGAAGAAACTGATGGTAAACACAAACAAACAGAAAATTGGCAAAATAAAAAGCTCTGACGTAAGAAAGAACAATCCACCACATAATGCGAGGCGCCGGCTTCTCACCGTCTTTTTACAACGCTGCAACAGCAGGCTGGTTTGGCAGTTGGATAGTTGTGCTCACATTTCTGCTGATGTTACTGTGCTTAAATCAAAGTGTTGGAAATGTCCAGGTCGTCTGATCTGATGGGAATAACGACGCAGTGGATGTAAAACGTCCACACACTCCTAGTGAAACGGAAGGTTTTTGTGACAATTTGATCAATTATTTCAGAACTTTTTCCACCTCAATGTTTTTTTTTTTTTGTGTTTTTTTTTTTTACAATTTCCTGTTTGTGGAGTGTTGTGAGTTGGAATTGTCACTGTCACTGCAATTTGCATTTTGTGACAGTTTGTTTGGTTTCATCCCATCATATGTCATTGTTCTACAGGATCCTTGGAGATGAGACTCTTGTCATACATGAAACTCTTGTAAAAAAAAAAATCCAGTTTGAGTGTTAGATATTTTCTCTATCTACTAATTTATGTTTATGTAAATGTAATGCTGTTATTTTTTGGTACTTTTCCTCTGAAAAAGTACCTCTAGACAGTGACATTGTTAAGATCTTTTGTTATTCTCTCCTTAAGCTTCTGCTTTAGCTTAATAATGCAAATGTAAGGAAAATCCTTCTGGCACAGCTGAAATTGATTTGACGTTCATGAAATTCTCTATAATTCATGTCAGATATGAACTCAAGAAGACTGAAACAAAAGCATTCATTTAATGTTGTGGAAACTTATGCAACCAGGTTATTGCCGCATTTATCTTTTGTGTATTTTACCTTCTGACAGATTTATTTGTTTTCCAGGTGAATAATAGAGAAAATATTTTTACATCAAAGGTGGGAAAGGTTCTAAAAATGGTTTATTTAGAACCTTTTGACGTTACAGGGGTGTGTAGACTTTTGACATCTATTGCATGTTTGACAGAAAATGGCTGAGAAAGCGGAAAGTAGCCTCTGATTCACAAAGGGTGATGTCTGATTGTCTGTCAGGAAGCTTAGAGGAGACAAACTGTGACAACATCATCAACGCAACATGACTACATAAATAACATCACAAAATCTTCCAGTGTACGGATTCATCCTTTAGAACAAGAGGGAACCTCCTTCCCTCCAGTTTAGTTAATACTTCAAACAAAATGAATTCATAAAATTTCTTTAAAGCAGTTCAGACATGCACGACGCAGCCTTGGTCAAACTGGCAGCCGGTGGTTGGGTCCACAGATCACGGTTAGTGTTGGCAAGTCGGAGCTCAGGAAAGCTGCTGGCGAAGAAGCCCCAGAAACGGTGGAGGTTTGGACACAAACAGACGTGAGTCCAGAGTTTTGGGTCTGGGTCTGGGGGATTGAGATCCAGTTCCAGCCAAGGTAAAGGTCTCGCTGAACAGACGACGTCCGAGATTTAACCCTATAATGTCTGCGTGGCATCTTCGAAGACGTCACCACACCGAACAGCACTAACGTTTCACAAACTGTACATGTCCGTAAAAAAAGGGCGCAGGGGCTGGAGGGGTTCAGGTGGAGCACCTGTGCTTGCGAGCGAGAAGAATCCTTCCTTTGTGCTAACGCAGCCCGTATTACTTTCTGTGGACATCGGGAAGCTGAGGGGCCGCAGAGGGGCCCGGGTGGTATCTACATTCTGAATGTAAAGCTGCAGTGCGTAACTTTAATTAAAAAATAAATCTGTTTTTTATACATTTACTAAAACTGTCACCATGTTGTGACAGGCTAATATGAGACCTCTACCTCCTCCTAGTGTTACTATTGCTGTCTAAAGAAATGCCAAAAACAACCAATCAGATCTAGGAGGAAGGTCTTAGTGCTGTCAATCATGCCAGGCCATGAGCTGCTCAAAAAAACTTACTGTTAAAGGAAAACTGTTTATCTACTATCATTGGTGGTCATGCTAACTAGCCTTAGCATTCTGTAAAAGGCCTTTGAGAGTTTAAACGTTATTTAAAACTGTACTGAATTGTGCAACCTTTTCCATTATTACATATTTTATAAAAAATTTTCATTAATGCTTTGCAGATGTTTTTATTTTTTCAATATGATTGTATTTAATAAATTTATGATCGACTGATGAGGCATTGTATTCTTGGATTATATTTTTCTGTATAATATTTAGGTGGTGACTTTATATAATCCCATATGGTTTTTGCCTCTTCCTGCACCGATTACAGTTTTCTGGTTATGATCTTTAAAAAGCCTGACCTGCTGATTCTAATTTTGGTCTGAAATGTTGATAAATTTAGCAAGAAAGCCAGTGAGTTGGTAACAGTAGAGTCACTATTGGTATCTGCAAAAGTGCAGACATGAGCTGGTGGGTCTGTCAGTCAAGCCTCAGCGGTTCATTTTCAGACGTTTGTCGAGGTTGATGAGATCGGCTTCACATTCAGCCGAACCCAAAATGGAGAAAACCTGGGCTGATTTGTTGGTGCATTTAATTTTTTCATCTGTATATTGAGTTTGCTAATTAAACTAAATACTCATAACCGGTTCTGCTATCTGGAAGAAGATGTAGCATAGCAGATAGTAAGGAGGACAGTGTGAGAAGTAGGTACATGAGCATGATTGGCAGCGATAAGACCCTCCGCCTGGCTGTGATTGGTTGTTTCTGACCAAATTGTATTTCTGCATGTAAAGGGTAGAGGAAGTTGAATATTTCATATTTTGTCTGTCTCATACTGTACTGCCATGATATAGTGACAGTTTTAGGAAATAATAAAAAGAAAAAAAAACATTTTTTATTAAAGTTACATACCGCAGCTTTAAGGGTGCTCAAACGACTGAGGAGAAAAAAGAAAAACACGCAAGTGAGTTCAGGGAGAATTGTTTTGTGCTCACTGTGTTTTTGTTTTGTTTTTGAAGGCACTGTCCTGTCACATGATGTCCACAAAGAACTCACAGGGGTTGCCCATGGCGTGCTGGAACGACTGGCGGCTGGCGGTGAGCTCCGGGGGAACGGACGCCAGCTCTCTCCCCGGCGGCGCTCCGGGGGGCGTGCTGCTGCTCACCGAGGGCTTGGGGGCGAGGCGAGCTAGACAGTAAGGGGGAGGCAAGCCTGGGGGGCCGTAGGAGGAGGCATGGCTCCGCTCGCTCTGCGCGCAGGAGCCTGGCCCTGCCTGGGTGAAGGGGGTGTGGCTGTAGCCGAAGGAGGGGTGGTTGCTCTGGGACAGCGAGTGGCTCCTGTGCGAGTGGCTGTGACTCAGGCTCGACCTGGCGTGGCTGTGGTGGCTCGTCTGGCTGGCGGAGCGGTCGCCCCGCCTCGCTCCGCGGACGCCCGGCTCCGACTCGCAGCACGTCGTCCTCTGAGCCTTCTCCTGCGGGGAGCGTCTGTCTTTGCCTGCGCTGGGGTTCGATCCACTGCTTCGACTTCCTGTTGACAAAAACAAAAGAAGCAGAAGAAGAAAAGATGTTTCAAGCGGGCCTTTTGCAGAAAACAGCCCAAAACACACTGAGTGGCAGCTGCAACAGATCACATGGAGCTGACTCAGAACCAGAAACTGATTGCAGGAAAATAGTAAAAGGTCACACATTAAACAACAGCTTAGAGGAGACTTTGTCAGCTGTTACTCTAAACCAGATAATATACATTAAAGCTTATTGTTTAAGATGTGACATTTTATAAGGCTATCTAGGAAAGAGTCACCAGTCAAGAGCAAACATGATTAAGTCAAAGGTTTGAGCTTAAAGATCCACCACAACTACAATCATCCTGCAGCTGTTGTTTCTAAAGACACTGAAACATTCACAGTGAAAGCAGCGCTTTGGAAAAACATTCATACCACTTGAATTTTTTATTCTTTTTAACAAATTGTTACATTGCAACCAGAAAACTTAATTTATTTTACGTTAAGAAATTAAACAGTTTTGGAATTTTCTTCCAAACAAAGAGCCATTTTGAATTTCAATGCATCTAAATAAAACTTGTTTTGGGCGACAAATGTTACACGAGCTTTAATTTTGATAGATTACAATAGAAAATGTGTTCTCGCTTTGAAAAAAACATCATCAGATGACAGATTTTTTGCAATAAAGTGGATTTATAGATTATCTTTTACTATATTTGTAGAAAATTCTATTTAAAAAATCCTTTATTTCCTTTACACTGTGATTGGTTGAAATCAAAGTCCAACGTTTTCTTTGGGCTCACAGCCTTGGACTACAAAGCTGATTCTGAAAGAACAAATGGTTTAACAAAAGAAGACATAAAAAAATATTACTGGTTGATTTGGAGTCATCTTTTGTGGCTATTTAGTGAAATTATTCCATCAAAAATCGTAATCATATCTGTACTCAAACACATTAGTATTACTTTTTTACTACAAATGATTTAAGAGCCATTTGAGGCACATGGAATGGAAAATGTATCTTTTGGCCAGCAAGTAAATGCTATATGCACATCTCCATCCCCACAGTGAAACTCGGTTGTGGCAGCATAATGCTGTGGGGGCAGAGGGAGGGATGGGGATCAGATTATGTGGGTGGATGGATGCAGGGTAAAAACATGTTACAGGGTAAACAAAAAACATGAGACAACCCAAAACACACACCCAAAGCTACAAAAGAATGTCGTAATCTAAGCATTTTTATGCGTTTCAATGGCCTAGTCAAAGTCTGTACCCCACAATTCAATTAAAAATCTGCAGCCAATTTCAGAAAAGTAGTCTCCATGAAGCTGGTTGAGACATTCAGATGTAAATGTGTCTTCAAACCTGAAACCAGTCAACCACCACAATGCTCTACTATGTTGATTTATAAGATAAAATCTCAATAAATCCGATAATATTTGTGGTTGTAATGCACCATGAAAAGGGTCAAGTGGCTTGAATATGTCTGCAAGGCACTGCACACACAAACGTGACACACCAGCATCAGAAAAAGCACAACTCGTTTCAGTAACTTACTACGTAGATCATCAAATTTACCTCAAAAAGGCGGTTTTAGCACAGCTGTGCTGCTTACACTGATGGAGGTGTACCACACGTTGCAAAAACAACATTTCAACTTCTGCAATGAGCCCAACAGTACTGGGTAAAGTGGTGCATGATTGTCCCCTAGCAGCACAAGCCTCAAGATTGATCATCCTGCATCATGCACCTCCCAGCACACAGAACAAACGCATGCCCAAAGGTGCAGAGAGGGAGAAATCGGCTGTCAGGAGAGTCACACAAAGGATACACAGGAACAGAAAAAAATCACGGAGCTGGCAAAGGATGGGGGGAGAAGAGAAGAAGGAGAAAACCTTAAAGCTGTGGTATGATAGGTGGAGAATGCTGAGTGTGGGAGAAAAAGATGAGAGGACGGAGGGAGAGCGAGACTGGATGGTGAGTGAGAAGAGGGGGTTAGCAGGCTTACCAGTTCCCCCAGTGTCCTGGGACTACCTCCTCCTTCAGTCTACCGTAGCCCAGCAGAAACAGAGGGAACAACAGGATTACACACACCTCACCGGCCAGATGTCCCCATCCTAAACCTGCTCCACTGCCTTTCAACTAACCACTTCCTGCTGCTTTCCTGTCCCTGTCCAGCTCAATAAATCATGTCTTATAATCCAATAAAAGCAAACACATGCATATGACTAAACAAATTATGTTCTAGCATAAATACAATGCAAAAACCCCCACAAATTATTCTCAAGCATTTTTGGTCTGGTTTCTAGTGCAAATAAGACAAAACTAACACTTTTTAGCAAGTCGTAGGAGCTTATTTTAAATTCCTTAATATTAATGAAAAAGTATTAGCTCCACTAGCAGATTATTTCAATTATAACAAGGGAATAATGGCTTGTTAGTGAAGTGAAATAATCTGCCACTTTCCCCATCAATATTATGCTATTTCTGATTTAAAAACAAGCTCCTATATCTCACTTAAAAGTTAATTGTGAGTTAAATTAGCCTTATTTCAAATGTACCAAATATTTGCTCTAGAAACTAGACCAAAATTATTTGGTAGGTTTTTGTGTTTTTGCAGTGTGGCGGCTACCCCTCCTTTCTCTTAAGTTTGTTTTCTCTGTTCTCGCAAAGACTGGTGAAAAGAATGGCTGAAAGCAAGATATGGCCATGCTTAGATGAATCACTCACAATGATGAAAAACAAACCGATAGCTCAGCTGAATTGATCAGTTTAATATTCCCACTCCAACTCCCCCCCAAATCCTTCAGGCTCTTTGCGCTCTTTCAATGCAAAAAAAATAAATAAAAAATCATGCATCACCAGCACATTTAGACAAAAGATCATCTGAGAACTCATAGAGAAACAGATGGGATTTGCTTGTGATTCCGGATCACACGGCTGATCAGATGTCTTTTAGCGTTTTGTACACACCCAGTACTGCAGAGCTGTCCGCTGCGTGACTCAACGCGCTCATGACTGACCTTGACGACAACAGGACGCGTTTTAGAAAACACAGACTGAACGGTGGAGAAGGCAATCCAAAAGCAAAGGGCCAGAATGGCTAGCGTTAAGCATGAGTCACACGCTTGCTAACACGGACGTCATGTGACACAGACAGTTTGAGTCAGATTACATTAATTAATGATTTGGTGATGGAAAACCGAGGGGGCCCGTCTTGCACCGTCGTCGCTGCTCACCCTCACTGTTCTGGCTACCGGCGCTCCCGCTGTGGAAACTGTGGCACGGGTCGGAGTATCCCGGCGGGAAGCAGGGGGGCGCCGACGGAAACGGAGGGTAAGGGAACGGCTGCCCGCCAAGAGGCCAGGGGTTGGTGGTGGGAGGTAGCGGCGCCAACGTGTCCTGCTCAGAGCCTCCGCCACTGGATCCCTCATTCAGATTGAGTGACGCCATGTCTTAAAGCAGGAGAGAAGGATCAAATAAGCATGAAGAAGTAACAGAGAGGCTCAATTATAAAGGAATAAGCATCTATACTTTGGCAGAGGTCCCCAAATGTGTAGTAGCACTGTTCGGAGAAGGTGATTTTGTTGACGGTGTGTCTCAGGTAGCCATGTTTCAGCAGACTGCTCGCGTACTTCCTTGCATCTCGCCGGTCCTTGAAGCCCTCCACTCTGGAGTAAAGCCAGTCCACCACATCAGCACCTAAACGCAGCAACACACACACAGAAACACACAGACATGGTGGCTCCAGCTGCGACACACACGCTGGAAATGCTGCTGACACAACAAAGTGACCCAAGAGACTACAATGTGCAAGCACTAGTAATTTTGATACCATCACAGCTCACAACATTGTGTGTAGTGAATATCTTTTTTAGTTTCTGTTCAGTTCTGTGCGACTTACAGTAAATTGGCTTTAAAACCACAGAATGTGTGTGCTTCTAACGTTTTGCTCTGCTCATCTCACCTATGACGGCATTGGCGATGGTGATCTTCAGCCACATCCTGTCGCGTATCTCCAGGCCAGAGTCAGGCAGCTGCATCACCTTCACAATGGTTGCCATGTCTGTTTTACCAACCGACAGAGGCAGGTCATCAAATTCTGAGATAGAGAAAGAATGGGGGAACAATATATATATGTTTATGAGAATCTGAATTATTACTCAAAGTGTTTTCATGAAGAAGACTCTGGCTGTCTTTACCGTAATGTGGATAAGGTCCCGTCAGCGCTGTGGTGTGAGAAATCCAGGCTGCAGGGTCGATGGGTCTCACTGGCTCAGCTGAGTATATTAACCAAAAATGCTCAGGTAACTAACTCAACATTTTACCTTGCAAATATATTTACACCCTTGTTTAACTTTATCTCATTGCAAGCACAAATTTAAGTGTCTTTTCTTGGGATTTTATGTGATAGACCAACATAAAGCAGGGTAATTGTGATGTAAAAGAAAAATTTGTGGATTTTATTTAGGTCCTTACCTCTAAATAAAATCAAAAGTCACCTAATTAGTACATTCATCTGTTAAGATCATCCGTGTTTAATCTGACGACAAACAAAAGGATGATTATGCAAACGAAGCAACCAGACAGCCATCATTTTAAATAAGCCAGAGAAGGTTCTGGTTGAAGCCACATGCCATGTAAAGACGCAGTAAACGACAATTAATTGAGAAGAAAACGGAAGTTTCATGCAAACTTTCAGAAAACTAACACTGCATGTCATTCTGAGCAGACTCTACTGAAAAGTGGAAGTTGCAGCATCATGCTGCGGCTACGCTTTGCTTTTAACAGAGAAGTCCAAAAACACAAGTAAGTGTAATTGCAGCAACGGTGGTTGAGTGCGGACTCAGGGGACGCATACAAATGCACAGAAAACTTTTCTGTTACACATTACTTTGTGTTTTCGCTAAACACAATGAATTACTCTGAAGTTTGTGGTAGTGATGTGACCAAGTTGAAGGGGTGTGAATACTTTTTGCGAGCGTCATCTCTCCATACGTGACTGAGGAAGATCTTACCACGAGGGATGGTGAAGTAACTCCGCGGAGACGGATCCCAACATTTGGCAACAGTGAGACTAATAGGGCTAAAAAGGAAGAATTTAAAAATAAGTAAAGGGTAAAAACACAGATAAGGTATAAATATAAGGTATAAACTTAAAAGAGTGGACAGACATATCAAAAAATAAAAGACAAAGTATGAAAATTTTATTAATTAAAATTGTTGTTCCTCTTTACGTACAGATTATCAGATTTATTAAACAGTATTTAATTACATTTAAATAATAATAAGCTGGAAAATAGTTTAGTACAAATCGGTGAAGCCGCTGTACATGAATATTATACATTAGCAGGTTTGGGTGTTACTATGGAAACCCCGATGGGTCATACACTAACATCTGCCTTCATATTTATGCAAATCTGTGTGAAAGATGTGCCAAAAAATTAAATTAAGGGAATCTTTTACTGCTGCAGCATAATTTCACACTGAAATATTTAGAAAAAAATCCACCATTTAATTTTAGTGCATTTGTGGGAAAAGTCAACTGTAACATTTAGAAAAAACCCAGAGCAATTCCTATAAACTAACCATAACTGAAGCCTTTTTAAAATATTTATATTTTACTTTTTTGTTGAACAATGAACCTTTAATCAGTATTTATAAGATCTGACACAGATGTACTTCTGTCGTCTAATTTTAAAAATAGGAAAGACCAGATTATATTAAACTACTTCAGTTTTTTTTTTAGCAAATCTTAACGAGGGTGACAGTAAATATGGATTGCATGTATGCAGCCTAAAGATGTAAGGGAAATATGTGACAATTTGACAGCCGGCATGCCTCAACGATCTTTTAAAAATGATTTTGTAGTAATATAAATCCAACTTTTTAATAAAACTGAAGCACTTAATATTTTTTCAAAGCACAAACAGAAAGTTTTGTACGAATCGATGCTGTTCTCCAACAGCAACTGAGCGAGTTCGATGCTCTTACCCAGTCTTAGAAACGATTTCTCTCAGGATCCTCACAGCGTCATCGTTGCTCATGTTCTCAAAGTTTACATCATTTACCTGGTTCACAAACAAAACATTAAGGTCAGGTTTCACTGTGCAGCTTTTTAGGACCTAGATATCATTTTGAACGTTCTGGTGAGAGAGGAAGCTTGGATGTTTTTGTTTACGATGGTGTGTTAAGAGCTTCAAGGCCTTCAGATTCATACAAATCCTAAACTGTACATAAAATGCAGCGATCACAGAAAATACAATCAGCCTTCACGTGCTTCACACGATGCGTAACAAAACTCTTGACGTACAGAGATCACAAGACGGCAACCGCACAAAGGAAAACTGCAACATAAAAGCCTTGCTACGGAAATGAATAAGATGTGGTTATCGATATGCTTTAAAAACCACAGACGTAGACACATTCATGCCTTTTCGTCTCATCTGTGACGCATTAACTATGGCAGCTAAAGAGTCATTGGTGTACATGAAGAAGACAGATACTTATCATGATTTTTTAATTATCACAAAGGATTGGTAAAAGTGGAGGTGTACCTGCAGGAGCATGTCTCCTGGTTCTATTCTGCCGTCAGCAGCCACGGCTCCTCCCTTCATGATGGAGCCGATGTAAATGCCGCCATCTCCCCGATCGTTACTCTGACCTACAATACTGATGCCCAGGAAGTTGTATTTCTCTGTCAAAAAGCAAAGAAAAAAAGTGCAAGGAGTAAGAAATAAAGAAAAAAACAAAAAGGCAAAGTGCAAATCTCATTTACCCATGTTGAGTGTGACGGTGATGATGTTGAGGCTCATGGTGGAGTCTGTGATACTGCTGAAAGATGAAGACTAAAAAGAGAGAAAGAGGTAAATAAAAAGTGACACGGAGTCCATATCAATCAGCTCTCTCATCGCTTTCCGCTGCTCGGCGTCAGAGTTCATTTGTGCTCTGGCGGTGACGGGGCTTAGAAGTGCGTACCCGGTCTATCTTGGCCATTTTGTGTCTCCGTCTGCGCCGCTTGTGTCTGCGCATGAGCTGCGAAGAAGAACTTTGTTCTGTGGAGCTGCTGAGCCTGAAACACAAAGAGGGAAGACGGTGTTTCAGAAACAGAACGAGAGGGAAAATGAGATGTAGCTGATTAAAAGGCCAAGTTGATAAAAGCAAGCTGACCTAAGGCCGGTTCAGCTGTTTTTCTTTTGGGAGGCAACTTCAATCGACATTGATAATTAAATACATGAGAGAGTCAAGGCTGAGTGGAGAAATGTAATGTTTTGTTTGCAGGCAACCGAAGAAAAACAATAAACTTGGACTGTAACTGCTTGTAAAATAATCCATCAGTAGAGACAAACCAATTGAATATTTATATCTGTATTGGTCCTGATGTTGAAAAAAATCTTTGGGTATTGGTGAGAAGGAGCTCGATCAATAAAGGCAGATCTATTCAGTATAATTATATGCTTTAGTATTTATTTCACATTATATGTTGGTTGCAGTTTATTTCTTCATGTTTGACCAAGGTGGTCAACCTATTGCTTTAGTCAGTTTCACTTTCTTTATTTTTTATTTTACAATGGCTGTTATTGACTGAACAAATTAAAGTTGTTTTTAAATGTTTGATCCAGCTAGTGAAGCTACTGGTGTATTTAAATGTGCTTTACTGATGCAGAGTTAGAAAATAAAATTGTAAAACAGTACATTTATGTCTTTGTTTTAAAAATATATATATTTTAAATCATTTCAGAAATGTTTTGCTGCATCAGGTGAGTATCGGCCGATGCTAAACCTCAAATATTTGTATCGCATCGGTAGTAAAAAAAAAAACATGGATCGATGTGTTTCTATCCATCCCAAGGTAGCATAGAGAGAAACAAGACTCAATCAGTCAGAAGAGCAGTGAAACACACGTGAGTCACTATTTGTCCTGCTGTACTTTGTATTTTTTATCATAATCATTTTTCATTTTCTCCCGTTCTAATCCAATGACTCGGGTCGCGGTGGGGCGGCGCTGATCTCCGCAATTTGAAGCCTTCAGT
>CAEFZX010018467.1:0-32794 GCA_903066825.1 Alfaro cultratus | reverse complement strand
ATTGTTCATGAGACTCAAATCTTTAGAGTGCAAGTAAAGTCTTAAGTCTTTTTTTTTTTTCAAAGTGTGACTCAAGCCTAAGTAACTGTCTTTAGCACCATATGTAAGCTCTGTTTGTACTTTACTTCATCTTAATTATTTTAGTGTAAAGTCTGTTGATTTATACCACTGAAAATATACAAATAAATTATATTTGCACCATATGTTTTTATAAAAACCTTATTGTTCCTACCAATATTTAAGTGAACTTGTTCAAATGATGTTTGTGGACTCAGTCAGCTGTAGTTTTGGATGCCTTTTTAGAGACTATAGCATAAATAAACACAGAATTAACCCACAAACCAATAGTGATGACAATGATTTTAATTCTAACAAGATGAGATACCAATGGACAATCTAGAGTTAAATGCTAATTTATTCAAAATCTCATTCAAACTATATATTTTTTTTTAAAATATAAAGTTAAGCATTACAGGTCACTAACTGTGCTTTAACAAAAAAATTTTTGTATTTAATGTACATAATTTAGGATAATTACAAGGCCGTTTACCATAAGTTGGACCACAAGCCTAACAAGCAGTGATATACTCCTTTGGCACTCTAATATGATATCATTATACATTTTTTTGAATTTCCAGAATGTCCACAAAATCTTCAAAAATGTCAAAATCTTACCTGGAATAGTTTTAAGTCTTGAATAATGTAAATTTGTGTGAACTTTGCTCGGCTAACACACTGTAATTCTGGTGGATTTCAAGCAGTTTGTCCAAATTTGAACTATGACTGTAACTGCAACTGTGGACATGCTAATTTACCCAAGAAGCCATGGTTGCCTTTGTAAAAATACTTACTTTAATTAGCAAAAATAATTATTACACTGGAAGCAGCCCAGAACCCATCAAAGCATTTATTATAAAACACCCGTGATTTCAGTGGGTAATTCAAATTTTCTGCATTGATCTTTTCTTTTTGTGTCTCTTTCTGGTCATACTCTCTCCAGATGCACAAAGCCTGACGAATCTGCATTGTTTGTCCTGGTTGTCTCACTTGACTTATCGCAGCTCCTGCAGTGTCCTCTATGAAATTGTGATAAAGACCCTGTGTTTTGCAGCAGTCCTCATAATATCTAAGGTTCCTGATACGGTTTTCATCATACTGTGTATTTACAGTAGAATGTGTCTACAAATGTGTCATTGTTTTAATTATACTTCTACCTTTAGTGTCTAATATCTAACCATATTTGGTCAATATGGTTAATCATCTCTCCTGACAGCTTTGGGCAAGTTAGTGTTTCTGTCTCCAAGATGTTCCCATTATTACTGGAATATTAATATGTGTGCTTAATGCTTAATGGCTTTCTGTCCTACTGGCCAGCAAAGCTTAATATATAATTTAAAAGCTCCGGTGTGCTTTGTATGTCAGAACTTTCCCAGGTCTTAATCGGGACGACAGCGTACAAATCAGGAATGAATTTAGAAGGCAAAATGGAAATGCTGACCTTTATGTTTATACAGTACAATCACTGATAGTCTCACCCTTTCATGTATGTAACATGTAGGAGTTTAGCATTCTTCAAGGCAACAACTGTGCAGTTGTTTGTTTTCTTTCAAACCATTAATTTAGTCAATTATACAATCTAATTTCTTTCTAACTTGCCATAGACATGTTTTGCCATCTTGCAGCATGGCAGTTTGATGGGTGAAATATTTACCTAAAGTGGAATTTAAACAGGGACATGTTTTCTATAAGGGCACGGTTTGTTTTCTCCTCCTCTTTGCTCCTGTGGGGGATTAATAGTGTCAGTCACGTTGACTGGCACCTCTCAAATCACACCCAGGCAGCAAAGTGGCTGATTTTGTCAGGGAGCGAGCGACGTTATCGGCAGAACCTTGTTTAGAGACTTACAAAACCGCTAAACCCGCAATTCATGGGAGATCTGTTTACAATCTGCACCGGCCATTGACTGCTAAACAGCCCGCGCAGATCCATCCTGGGCCACTCCGAGGAGGAGAGGAGCAGAGCAATTACATCCTCAAACAGCAATCTGAAGCCGGGTCGGCGTGCAAACAGACGTCGAGTACGCACACAAACACTGACGGATTCAGACACGAGCAATACGTTTGCTCAAGACTTTGGGAAATACTGTTAAGGGCCGGAGCTGAATGTGTTTGTCCTTTATAGTGTTGCATATGTACTCAACAGTACAGTTACTTTGCTGACTTTGTTGACCTAAGTGTTAAATTTCTCTCAGAAAACAAGACAAACCACAATTAAAGATTCTTAGAATTACCTTCACCAGAGGGTTTTCACACAGCCTGGAAACATGTGGGAAAGTTTGAAATTTTCTGTCATCATTTTCCAGATCTTTAAATGTATGGAAAGATATAATTGACTATAAAAAGCATTTTTTTCCCCAGAATATTTCTGATTTCATTTTCTAAAAGACAGAAATCTACATTTCTGAAATCCAGTTGTTTTCTTGATTGATATTTAAATGATATCCTTGATTTACCAAAGTACCCCATGATTTTAAAAATCAGCATTTTTGTTTTTGTGCTTCTACATGAAAACCTACAGGTCAAAAATAATTAATTTTGTGCTTCTCTGAACTCAAAACAACTTAGTTTGAGGGTTTTGAATTAAACCTGCTATCTTGGGTGTGGTAAAAAATTCCAAGCAGAGCATTAAACTCCTTTTTTAGAATGATTTGTCACAAGCAGAATAAATTATTGATACTATTAGTGTTTACAAATTTTGCTTAGAAGTATTTTCATTTAGTGTAGAATCATTTACTCCTGTTCTAAATATAGAAATGGAGAACAAATTAATTTAAGATGCTAAACAAAAGCAGTGAGACAACCCTTTACCATACTCCCAAAACTAAATTAAAAAGAAGTTTTCAGTTCCATATTCTGTGGAAAATAAAGATAAAAAGAGTGAATATTGCAGTGGGTATTAAGCAAAAGTAAGATATATGTGTAGTATAATGTATATATAAAATTAATTAATAAGAATTAATCACGGAAAGTGATAGGATAAGCTTTTGTCTGTTGCAGTAATCAATAAAGATTTCAGGCCTGATTAAAATTAACCGTATGATTCTGCACAGATTACCAGCAAGTTTCTTCAATAGCAGTTGTGTCACATGGAGACGATTTTCCTGTGACTCTACTCAGGTTTTCATCAAGCTTAATATCAGCTTTGGGCCTGGCCTGTACAACAGATAGTTTGCTATGGGATGTAGGGCAGGCAAGTTTGTTAGCAACTTTTTTTCCCCCCCAACATCTTTTTATTCCACTCAAATTTTCCATTAATACTCTTGGATGTAGCACTTAGTCAATTGCCAGTTTCTTTAGCAATGACCTTTTGTGGAGGACATCATTAACATTCGTCTTGACAACTATCAAATCCGGTCAAAACATTACATTTCTGTCGTAAATATACTTTTTTCCTCTTGCTTACCATTTTAAATTACAGATTAACTGAATTTTGGATTTTAATTTGTTTCTAAATATGAGTTATGTAAAAGTTTTTCAATAATTTTTTTACAACTCTGTAGGTTTCTTAATTGGACACCACTAAATCAGTTCTTTAGCCAATGCTATTTATTAAAACTAGAATCGCACTTCAAAGTGGCAGCATTGAATATTATTTTCAAAAGTTTGTTTTAGCAAATCACTTTGTAGCTCTTTATAACATAAATTAATTGCTCAATGAACACAAATCAAATTTCCTTTAATTTTTCAGTTTAATTTAAATCATACGGTTAAATAGTACGTCACAAAAGGTGTCAGTTGTTCTTTACGGTTTTTGAAATATAAATGTAAACCCTCCATTCTGTATATTGCCCTAAGCATTAAAGCTTGGGGATGATGCAAACGTCTAAGTATATTGCTCCTTCCATTAAGGCATTTTAATAGTTGAGTTACATTATTGATTTTATTTTATAGTGATAAATACATCACTGATTGAAGGTTTTTCCACATCAAAGATGAATTGCATTAGTCGCGGCTTTTTTAACAGCTGGAATAGAAATTGGATGTGTGAAAGCCATAAAACGTGTATATGTGACAAGTGTGCGAGTGCAGCCTTTTCACGGGATTGTTTTACAAAGCCATAATGACTAATCAGAGAAAAGGAACTTTATGTAGCACGAGCCTTTCACACGTTTTCTTTTAATCTGATGGATTGTGTTAAAGGTAATGTACACCAAAAATATGCAGTGCTCCACTGGAAGTTAGCAAACATGAGCAGAACTCATTAATTGCATTTTAAATTTAATTATTCACCTTTTTTTGTTCAACAAACTGCAGAGCGAGGCTGTCGGTAAAGCATATTTTCTCATCACGGCTAAACATAACACTGTGCACTGTAGCAGAAAAGCAAACCAATAAGCACAGGAAAATAAATATATCTAACCAGGCGGATGTGAAGAATTTTTTATCTGAATTTTGGTATTTAGGAGATCCAGAGTGAGTGATGATATGTGACAATCAGTCACAGCAATTAGTGTTACTGTTAAGAAGCCTTTTTGTTTTCTCTCACCCATACAGAATGTCACAAATAAATCCTCACTTACATTTGCATATTAATTGGATCTGAGACGTCAAGCATCTTTCATTAAGCAAAATGATCTGCATATTTGGAGACATAAAATAGTTTATTTCAATCCGGGAACAGAAGTCATTGAAAATTGACCGCATATGGGATGTTAACTTTGGCTGATCCATTAACCCCTTAGCCCCCGGCTGCATAGCAAGCACAAAGCAACAACAGGCTGATTAACAATGAGATGATGTTTCTTAGAGTCAAACAATACAAAGCTGGATGTAATAAAGATGCAGTGAGTTGAAAAGCTCATTATAAGGTGTTATTTGTTTCTGGGCTCCATGTTCAGAGGGAAAATTTAAAAATCATTCATATTAGTTACAGATCAACAATATGTTGTAAGCAGTGCAATAAAAAATTATTTACCCTCATTAAAAAAGACAGAACAACAACAAAAATACTTCCCTCTTCCACTTAGTTCATGAATTACTGTGGTTTACTACATTTTCGTTCAATTTCAGCAGCCACACCCTGGCCTAAATTCTGCATGCTGACTTGTAGAATCAATAAATTACTTCAGTAGGACCTGTGAGACAATGTGAGGTAGGCTAAAACACTTATCTAAATAATTCAAGATGAGAATCAGATGAGGTTTGCAACTTTGACAATAGAAAGATATGTTGGAACTGCTTGTGGCTTCTTGTGCCATTCATCTTTGTAGTTGAAACTTGGATCTTGTAATTGCATCATACCCAATTTAACTGCATTTCAATTACGAGTTCTTGAAGAATAGACTTACTAATTTATAATTATTAGTGACAAGGCTAACTGTTATTAGCAACATAGGCTAATGGCGCCACATTGAATTTTGAGGTTTGGATCGAAGCTCTGACTTTTCCATTGAAATTCAAATTTCCAACTGCAGGCCTCTGTTAATTTTTTCAAATATCAAAATGGGCAAATTCATTTATGAATAAAAATGGACTCTTCAGCTGATTATACAATGCCAGTGTATATGACCATTTCTGTTTGCTGTTTTTTAATGGCAGAGAACAACAAGCTAAAAGTGTTCTGCTGTGCTACTTATTTAAAATGGCTGTCAAGATGATGGTTTTTGGAAATGCTGTTTTTTTTATTTTCTCACACTTTGCACTGGTTAGAAAAAGCATGAGGACAACTGGCTTAAACTAAGTGAAGAATATGAATATGAAGAATATTTCACCAGCTTAACACCAGTGGCAAAAAACAGTGTCATTTTAATATTTGCGACCTAAACACAGCAAGATTCTTTTACAACCTTGCTACCAAATTCTTTTACAACCTTGCTGCCAAAATGGCAGGCAGATTACTTGTTTGGGGCATCATTTCTATGTGAGAAAAGTCAGGCTGAAATTCTGGAAAACCAGATATAGGAGGGGTTAAAGTTGCCAGCTCCACAGCCAATCAGGGCGCTTGCTAATGCCATGTGATCAGAACTGAATCAGTCACTGAAGCACAGAAGTAAGAGGAAAGGTTGTTCATGTTGGAAGCTTAATAAAGCCTGGCTAATTTAGTCAAACTAAGTTCACATTAACATTCTTCATTTTTCCTATATTTACATTTTGTTGCGGGTGCCCACAACTAAAAGGTTGCTTATCTTAAATACTAATAATAAAAAAGGTTGTTAGGTATCTAAGGTTATCAGATTTTCTTTTAGGTGATTGTATCTTTAAATTCTCCCTGAAAACTGTCCTTCCTGTTCTTATCTACCAATAACACAGGCCTTGTGTTATAAACTGTTGCATAAAACCTAGCTGCAAAGAAAATCAGTGGATGACTATTTAAGTACATATTGTTTCTTGTCAATTAATTTTCAAAACAACAACAGTACTGTCAAATCTGTCAGCGTCATTATGACCTGAAAAACCTGTTGGCACTCAATGTTCTCCAAACTATTTGAGCATATCCACAAAGTGGAAAAAGAGTCATGTTTTGAAGCTTGTATGTTTGTTTTGTGCATAAACCATACTTGTGTATGAATCAGCAGTTCTGTTTTTATCTTCTTTTCGGATTAGGCCTTCAGGGACCCAACCCTGTGATTATCAAAATCCCTTGTGTCATCTGCAGTTGTCTTTCAAAGTTATTCTCAATAGCTGCAACTGTGCTCTACTAATTACTACAACAACTAACTTCCCTTGAAAGCTTCATTTGAACATAATGTTCCATTGTCTTAAGATTGTGTTCTTCCAGCGATAACATTTTCGTTCTCTTAGTGCACTCTGTTTTTCAAAAGTGGCTAAAATCCCGAGGCAATAAGAAATGTCAGACAAAGTGGACAAGTGGGGAAAGATGTGATTCGTCTGAAATCTTTAGGCGTCAAGACGCAGTCGTGCTTTATTTGCTGCGTCTGTTGGCCATTCTGAAGGGAAAAGTGACATTGGGTGTTTCGACAAGATTAAGGCGCACAGGATGGTAATGGACAGACTGTGTATTGCACAGTTTGAAATAGTTAGGGGCTAGGCTTGTGAATAATTTGATTAGGCTGTGGGGGAATATATCTGGAGGATTATGTAAATGGCAGTGCCCCCATGCCGAATTCTTTTGAACTCTTCACAACTCACATCTGCCGGGGTCGACATCTAGACAGAACGGCTGCCTTCTTGTATCCCGGTTCTTCGGCGTTGGAGGAAGGTGTTTAAAGGTCATTCCTGGTACAAACAGATTTGTCCTCAGAGACCTCGCCTCTTTAAAGAACTTCAAATTATTTTTTTGTTGATGCCCATGCAATTATCATTTTCTTTGAGTCAACAATAGCTGAGCTTAGGACAATTATTGTTGTGTACTAATTAACCAGACTGTGCGCGCCTGTGTCACCGGCAGCCTCTCGCAAGCAAGCTCTGTATGCACACACAGGAATAGCTTTGACCTGTTTACAATATATTTAAGGTTATATGTGCCTCTCCCTCTGTGCCGTCTGATTATGAGATTTTCCCCCAAGCCTTATTTGGTGTATTTCTGGGTGGGGATGTGTTTGTGTAGAGTGCTATGGCAACCAAAGTCAAGGTGACCAAGAACATGTAGCACACATTAGATTACCAGAATAGAGTCAGGAGACAATGCAGTCAGCACAAAATAGCATTTATGTGCAGCCTGATTGTAGGGATTTCAGAGACCATCCCTGGACCAGCTGTGGATTTATTGCCTTGGTGAATCTGGCCACTGCACTGTTAGCTGGTAAAGCATTGGAGGCAACTGCTTGTACAATGATTTTTCCTGTGCAATGTGCCTACTCACAAATACCTAGTAAATATTCAAACATACTGTTTTTGTTGTTGTTTTAATTATTGCACATTGCTGAAAGGTGTATAGAGTTCAATATTGTAATCCCTTTAGTTGAAAAATGATCAAATTGAGCTAAACGCATTTTCAAATGATTTGGATGGTTTACATTAACAAAAATGTTAAATACTGCTAGTAAAGCTTTAGTCAGAATTTAATGCTGATTGTGCATAAGTAGACTGCAAGGCTCAGAGTGAATTTGCTCCTTTGCCCAAATTTTTTCATCCTTCCTCACTTCAATTTTGTACTCATAAACAAACCTCCTCACAGCATGTCAATGTATTTTTCCTATTGGTTCCATATTTTTGTGACTCGTAGACATAAACAACAAGTAAATTGCCCAAATGTCACACATAATTTATTTTTCCACTATTTATTGTTATGAAGAGTTTGAAGAGGGTGTATTCTTTACATAAATTGTGGTTCTGACCCTCTTTTGACTGATTTGACACTGATTAAATCTAAAAGATTTAGACCTCTGACCAATCAAAGTAACTCTGAGCAACATCCTCCTGTTAGATATCATCTATTGATCCCTCCTGGGAAGATTCTTCACTGTTAAATGTTTCCTCTGTTTGTGGATATGAGTTTTCACTGTGAATCACTAGGCTTAAAATGGCTTTGTAACTCTTCCCAGAGTGATAAATGTCAGTGACTTTATTTCTCATCTGTTTTTGAATTTTGTTACATCTGGGAAAGATGTGTGGCTTTTTAAGATTTATTTTTTTAGCCTACTTCACATTGTCAGATAGGTTCTGTTTTAGGGATATGATTTATTGATTCTACAGATCAGGTTGTAACCACCTGGGTGTGGCTTGTGAAATTAAACTCAGCCCTCCAAAAAAATGTGGTTAGTCACAGTTAATTCATTATTTCAGAGGGGCAATTACTTTTTACAAAGGGTCATTGTGGTTTGGAGAATGTTTTTCCATCACAAATTGAAAACATTTGAATGTGTCAGAAAATCTGTAAGGGTGGAAATAATTTTTCACAGCACTGCATTCTAAAATCCTTTACAAATGGTGAAAGCAAATATTTGAAAAGAGAAATAAGTTGACAACAGGCAGACTCTAACACTGCATGTTCAAAAGGTCTTACTCTAGTATCCATTGTTTTCTGGTGCATACTCTGCTAGGTAGAGAAAGTTATACACTAATCACCTTATTCTATATCTGCTACCACTGCTTTGGCATTACATTTCTACACATCTGTTTTTTTTTTTATCATATTAAAGTTAACCTCTGACTAAGCCAGGATGGCATAGATCTTTTTTGGACATATAAAAAAAAATCTGCAACATGAATGTTAAGCATCAAAATGCCATGTATTCACTACAATGTTTTGAGCAGCTCCAACTGGTGGCAGCCCTACCTATTATCTGATTAGTCATTATTTGTTTGACCACGTGGTGGCTCTCATGAATGGTTGAACTTTAATCCCTAGACGGTTTGTTGATCTTTCAGTATAAAAACAAAAAAATAAAACAAGATGAGGATATCACTTCAAAACTCAATGTTCTCCTATTGACGCACACTGGATTCTTGCCCTTCATCCTAATAATATGCACCTAATCCACAGGGGTTCATTATAAAGGATACATATAATTGAAGGATGTGACATGACTTGGTGTTCAAAAGGCAACATGTGAAGTGGCCTACTATCAGAATCAGTTTGATAAATTCTTTAAGCTAAGCACATAAAGTAGCTGTTGTGGGTAAGTCTGCATGAGAGATGACTGAGCTGGGATTTCTTTGTTGTCATGCCAGCACAGTCAGAGCTTCGCCCCTCCAGTGGGCTGAGTAGTTGTGGGATACTATCTCATTCAAAAACAGGGAAAATAAAACAAACAATGCTTGACCTCGTATTTTTCCCGAAGCTTCCGTCAACATGTGGGCTCCCATAGATGGATGAAATATGGGGATGTCTGTCTTGATAATTATGTGTGCTCCCTGTCTGTTTCCTTTCTCTCAGAAAAGCTAAAGTCCTGTAATATCGACTGAAAATAAGCCCAACAAACCTCCCACTTCCCCTCTTTCTGAATGTCTCTTTTTTTTCCACTCCCAGGAATGTATGCAAGGCAGTACACTTCACCAACAGGAAGGATGATACAAGGACATACTGTAATTATGTTCAAAGATACAGATTCAGCCCAGTTTTCACTTGTAAAACTTGAGCAATCAGTTTTGGAATCTGAAAGAATCCTCTTTTGTGGTTGTCTTGTGCTATTGAAAGAGCCTGCTTTGCCCTGGCTTGTGACCACTTGTTGAAGGGGTTGGGAGTGATTTAGGGAGGGCAGCTGGATAACAGAGATTTTATTTATCTATTCTGAGAGCCCTTTATTTTTGCAAGTGGTTCTCAGCTTGCAGTTGCTTGGCTTTATGGCAATTTTTTTTTTTTTTCAATTGTGTGAAGTGAGTATGACTGAGAGAGGAACAGCTGAAAGGGCGAGAGGAGGATTACCATGTAAAAAAAAAATTGGAAAATGGTAAAAATGTTGTATGTGTGACTGCTGGAAGGGGTAAATCTAGATTTTATGCAGCTTTCTGGAAACAAACAGAAAATAAAAAAAAACTTGAAAGAAAGATCTACATTGGTAATGTATATTTTTTCTACCTATTTTTTCTTTGGTCACGTAGCAAACTAAACAGAAAGGTTACTGGAGACACAAGTAGGTTTTTCGACAGTGTTTCTCACAGCTTTGTGAAACTTCTCTAGGCATCTGAATGAATGATTGTGCTGTGCTGCTACGTGTGCGAGGATAGATACTGAGGCATTATTACCCAGGAGAGGTCATGGGTCAAGTATTAAGCAAGCAGCCTGCTTGGATCCCTGCATCAGAGATTTTACTCTGTTGGCCCCGGAAATACTCCTGAGCCTTGTCTAAATAATCAAGGAGTCCTTCAGCGTGCAGTTTTTAAAACTGATAAACAAGCGCAAGAGACTGAGATTAAGAGGAAGCCCTGCTACAAAGAGCCCACAGCGCTAAAGTGAAGATTTTCTTTTCCCTGCTCAAGTTTAAATCAACTATCGGGGTTGGATACGAGCCATTCCTCAGGAACAGGAATACCCTGTTGTTGTTAAGCTTTTACCTTTAGTCGTATTTTCTTGGTTTCTGAACAATGTTGCTTGACCTTCTACATCGGAACAGATTGTTTTAGCCTCATTCCTCTTAAAATGTAGGAAAACAATGGAAAGCGCTCAGATAGGAAGTGACTTCTCAGCTTATCAAAAACAGATTAGAAGCTGAAGAAGAGGCCAAAATAGAATCAAAGCCTTCAATGTTTACTCTGTCAGTTACTCTGTTATCCTTTTTGCAGAAATTATTTTTGATACTCTTTGTGCTTTTTACAGAATACAGGTTTTATTGATTGCTGTTGTTACATTCCCTGTTTTCACATTTATCTCCAATGCTACAACCAACATTTAACAAATCTGGATGAAGTTTTATGTGATACACCAACACAAAGTTGTCCATAATTGTAAAAAGGAATAATTTTCAAATGATTTTTGAAAAGGAAAACCTAATCTTTCATTTTCTTGGGTTCTATTCTTTCTGTCAGGTTACACTCCACCCCAATTTCAAGCCTTTTGCAGTTTATGACAGATTTTCTTCCAGGATTCTCCAGCATTTAACTTCACTCATATTTCCATAAACCCCTAACAGCTTCCCAGTCCGTGGAGAAGAAAAGCAATCTGTCAGCATGATGCTGCTACCGCTACGTTTCACCCTGGGAATTGTATCTGCAGTGATAAATTTCCTCTGCATGGTTTTGTGTTTAGATCAGAAAGTTAAATCATGGTGTCATCCTGCCAATAGGTCTTCCAACTGAGCGTGAATCTCTGCTGCTCCCCCAGTTACCATTGGCATCATTTGTTAAAAAATAGAAAATATAGTATTTTCCTTCTACTTTGCAATTGTATGATCCGTTGTGATGGTCTAGCATCTAAACGTACATAAATTACACTAAGTAAAATGTGTGGTTGTCTCGAGACGAAGTGAAAAAAAAGTCTGTTGGGTGTGAATACTTTTGCAAAGCACTGTAGGTATTAGAACTTGTTTTATTAGTTGTTTAATTTATGAATCTCTGTTTCTTATCTACCCCAACACCCATTTTCTAAAAAGTTACAGACCTATCTCTGTTTAGAGCCTCTAAAGAGGGACAGTGTTAGAGAGTATTATCACAACACTCAAAATAACCAGAGAATTCATGCAGAGCCTTATTAGGTGATGATTCTGCGATGGGAAGGAAGTGAACATAAATTTATTGACAGGCTCAGTGTTTCTTTGAGTTCAGGCTCAGTACAAGATAACCCAAGTCAGAGCTGATGGCCTTGGCTTTTCTCTGAGAATTATTAATTGTTCTTTGCATATCTTGAGTTTAGTTTTAGTTTGTATTAGCTGAGGTTCAAAAAAATATATCACCAAGTACAGCCTGTAGCCTGCTGTGCTTAAACAGACACATCTACTGTTTTTTGCTTCAGGGCTACCGACTAGAATAAACTAAGTGATACTATAACTTCTCAATTTAGAGGTAGCCAGCATAGTATTTAAATCTTTACTTATTACTTCGCTCAAATAAGAACATCACGGTTTAAAATGACTCCCCAGTTACCCTTGTTAAACACGCATGTCCTTTCCGCAGCATGCCTAACTTGTTTTTTGTTCTATTTTTGATCCGATTCTGTCCTTGAAGAGGACAAGAAAACTGTCAGTCTGTGGGTGTGTGCAAACGTGTTTGTGTGGCGGTTGGATAGGGTGGGGTGTATGGCGTCACAAGTGCTCCAGTTTAGGAAAAGTGACACTTTGCCTTGAAAGACTCTTCAGGTCAGTCAGATAAGGAATTTAGTGGCTTTATCACAAATGCCGCTATTTAATTTAAAAGGGTGAGGCACTTAGGGATCTGGCAGCAGTCTTTCAGTCTGGTGATAAATTTGCAAGAAAGTGGAAAAGAGTGGGGCATGAGAGCAGATTAGCAGGATACAAATATAGAAGTGACATTATAGAGGGTATTAGTCAGGTGCAGAACAAGTGGCCTGTTCCTGATAGCCCTGAGAATGGGGCCCAACTGCAGGCAGGGAGGGCATGTTGTTGAAAACACATTGAGTGACAGAGTGGCAAAAAATTAAAGATTTTACCTCCTGCATCTTAGTGTCTTAAATATCTGACATGTAGAGCATTCGTTGTTTTAAAAAATGTTAGTAAGATTGTAAGATTTGACGACATGATTTGAATTTTGTGGGCATTTTCTGATATCTGGTTTTTGTAAAGCATTGACCTGCCAATTCCAATTTTTATCCATTTTGACCTAGGAACTGTTGTATAGCAACATAAGAAAACTTTAACGCCTGGTGGAACTGCACGACTAAAAGCTTTTTTATTATTATCCTGTATTATGAATTAATACGCTTAGTATGTCAAGTGTTACTAAAGATTTCTTAAAGGCTTCCAATATTTACAAATTTTCATGCCATAGAAAGATTGAAAGCTCAAAAGAATAAAAGAGAGCATTTTTGCTGTAATACATTTAGCCTTTCTGTTACATGCTAGAAGTCTTGCTCTCTCTTGCTTTCTTGTAGCCTAAATTGATAGTAGACGTCACCTGCAAATGGTGCCTTTACTTACTTAAAAAAGCTTAGAGTTTCCAACCAGTCAGTCACTGGTCAGGGAAGATCAAGCTGAAAATTTTCTGATTTCAGTCATCAGCTGATGTCTCTGTGCTATTCTGTCTTTACTTCCATTGTTTTAGTTGGTTTCAGTCAGATATATGAAAAAGCATAAAAGTGCAGAAAAAATATGAAATCCCATTGCATTAGAACGCTGTCAGAGAAGTGTATTCTTGTCCTCACTGTGCATTAATGATGCAATTCCTATTACTGTGTAACTTATTGTGATATATTAACTATATTAAGTCTAAAACTAAAGGAAGTTGACAGCAACTTATTAAATAAATAATTTCTCTTAGGAATCCAAAACCAATTGCTATTCACTACTTATTGTCACACACTATATTTTTAAGTTGTTTTTAAGCTTTTCTTTCCAATGAATATTTCTTCCTGATTTTGTAAACTGAGATCAGACAATGATAGAAAACTGACTCATAAGAAGTACTTCACGCAGCTCGGCTTAAAAAGATAGCAATCTCTACAAATCCAGGAACTGTTTTTATTGGACAAAAAGAATGACTAAATACCGGAATATAATCTAAAGTTCTACAGACAGATAGACGGCAACAGATCTTGAAATCTGAAAATCTAGGAACTGTGGTGCTCCTAGTTTTCTACTTCTGTTTCTTTTATTTCTGGTTCCTGAAGCCAACGTTACCTTAAATCCCTTAATTTGTTTGGTCACAAAACCTTTGTTTTGTTTTCATTTTTCTTCCCCCTCCCTGTCTCCCATTTCTCCTCCTATTGCAACAGTTAGTGGATGTTCCTCTTGGCAATGCTCCATAGTCTGTTTGATGTGGTTTCCAGAAGTCCTGAACTGCAGTCCCTGGCCACTCTTTCTGTCATCGGTAGACCTGCTGTCTCTTTAGCCTCCATTGACTCCTGTTAACCTCCTCCTACCTTCCTCACATCGCAGCAGCTGCTTTCCTTCCCACTGCACATTTCTGCATGGAAATGATCTGATTCCCATTATTTGGTAGTAAACGGGAATTCACTGTGGGCTGCATACCAAAGTGCACACTTACAAACACTGTTTGCTCTCTAGGCAGGAATTTGCCTCTTTGCTGAACATCTTCCAGGCTGTGTTCCAGCAAGTGGAGAAAAATTAAAGAAGCCTGCTGCTTCCCCGTCATGAATAAGATCAGGGCGGCCTGAATTTATGATTTACGTCTTAAGTCATGAGTCACCTGGGGCTTGTACTTTTTCTGTCACAATATTATGTAAAACTATATCAAAGTTAATTAGCTCTGTTGAACCAAACTCTACCGGTGACCTCTACATGTTGTAATTTGAGTGATAGAAGCAGAGGAAGTAGAGACAGCCAGATAGTTGCTCCAGAGAGGGCCTGGCAGAGGACAATCTGTGACCCTATATGGGCGCCTTTCCTGCACATAGCAGCAGGTTTAAAGGGAAACTGATAGGCAGGTGAAATATCTGCCACTTACAGAAAAGAGTCAGGGACCGGAGAGGGCACACAGGACACAATGGATATGGATTGGGTCACAAGGCTGACGAGGCCATCCAAACGAAATGAATATTCCTTGGAAAGTACACTTAGCGACACTTAGGTCTCAGAACAAAACACTGGAGCTGAGGAAATTAGCTCCTCACTTTTGTTTGGCAGGCAACTACACTGCAGCAGGTATTTCAACATTGTGTATGGCCCTACATGCGATACTGTGCATTGCATAAGTATTCATATCCACCTACTTCAATGTCTTTGGGGGTTTTGTGATTCGTGTGATTTAATTTTTTTTTTGCAAAGTCTGTTAAACAGGGGATTAAAATTTATTCCAGATAAAAATATGTAAAGTCTCTGACACTCCTAGTGAATAGCCTGCATGTAATTTAATTTCAGCCTGAAGCCAGCTGTTCTACAAAGGCTTCAGAGGTTTGTTGGAGAACATTAGAGACCAAACGGCATCATGAAGACTGAGAGACACAGCAGACAGGTCAGGAAGAAAGTTGTGTAGAAATTTAAAGCAGAGTTAGGTTGTAAAACAATTTCCCTGGCTCTGTTTAATCCATCTTCTGAAATGGGAAAGAGATGTTAATTAGCTTATTCTGCCCCTGAAAACAAGGGAAGGCCATTATTTCCATGTCAACAACAAAGATTGTATCTGCTGTTTTGGCAGAGAAACAGCTTCTTTTATTTATTTTTATTAACTTTACCAAAACATCTTAATGCCCACCTAAAGATGAGCAAATATACTCATGTATTATTTCAACTTTCAAATTATATTCTACCTTGTGTTGGTTTATCACATAAAAAATAAAACACACTCAAGTTTGTGACTGCAATATGACAAGATGTGAAAAAGGGCTGTTTTTTTTACAACAATACACTGGGCGTGATTTGACTTAACCACCTAAAAATGGTCGAGCCAATGAACTTATAATGCAGCTTCTTACAGTCCACCAGCAGAAATATTTGTTTTAATGGTGTTGGCTTCCAGTTGGTATCAGATGTATGCAGTGTGGTGGAGCTAAACATGCCCAGGGGGATCAAGTGATATTGGTGTCTCATTTTCAGGGACAAACAAGCACATACAGGGACCAGACATGGCTGTCACATCTGCCTTAGCTTCCCTGTCAGCAGCCCTGAGGGCAATGGGCAGGGGGGCAGCCTGAGCTCGCTGGTCAGAGGACACACACAGAAAAAGTCTAGATGTACTTATGCAATGACAGAGATGCATTTGCAGCACAAATGCAAGAACATATGTTGCAGCTGTTGAGGCTGCAAGTTCAAACTCTGTCAAAATGAAGCGGGGAAAAATCCCTCCCAAAACAAGAGCTTTCCTTGTAATGCTCCCGGGGTCACCAGCCTGACCTTCCTGGCTAAAAAGCAGCTCATTTAGTCCCCAAACCTGGCTCCATTTTTAACTTTCCCAGATTGATCAGTGATCGCGCTGGCGCCAAGAAGCTGTATAGCTTTACATCAGCGCGGAGGAGGTTTAGTGGTTTTCAATAGTATTTCAGGATATCCTTGACGCTGCTGCTGCTGCTGCTGCAGTTTTTGGCAGACTAACAGCTGCCACCAGCATTAGTGTATGAGCACACACTTCTTAATGTTCCCCCAGCCCTTAGCCTCATGTGTCACATGGACTCCATCCAGCTTAACCCCAGTTGCTGCTCCGCACTGGGTGGACTGGCTGAGAAAAAAAAAAAAAAAAAAAAAACGTGCGAGAGCAGCAAATTACAATATGCTTGAGAGTCTCCTTTCATTGAGATTTAAGGCTACAAACTATAATGTGAAGAGCAGCTTGTCTGAAAGAAAACAGGGCGGAGACACTTTACTAATTATATGCGATTTATTATTACAGATGAAAAGTGATTACTTACAGTCTCTGGACCAGGGGAAATTAGTTACATAGCATTGTTGCTTATAATTTGACAACACTGCCTTGAATTCACTGAGATGTAAAATTAATTCTTGCAGTTGTTTTCAATGGGACCTTCATATTCGCCCTGCACACTGTTAAAAATCTGAGAAAAATACAAATGATTGGGCTTGGCTCAGTAACTTCATTGTGCAGGAGGGGGGGGGGAGAAGAAAGCCAAACTGGATGGGCTTCAGTGGTTTTAGGCCTTTTGAGGGTTGCTTTGTGAGGATTTATGTATTTAATTACGCACTCATTCTACTAATGTAAGTCAAGAAAAAAGGAAAAAGGATAAAAAAAGAGGCTACATCAAGCCTATGAGCCGATAGTTTCCCTCTTACTGAAAGTTGGCCACTGCTGCTGTTTAGCTCCCCTTGAACTGGGCTAATACTTGTCTATTCTGATTAGGATTAGGAGCCCAGGCTCAGGGACCCGGGACACGTAATCTAATAAATCAAGATAAAAAACCCTGAGATTGGTTTACAGAGGGCTCGGATTTACCGTTGGCCATCTCAGAGAAACAGGGATTAACACAGCATTTGGTGCTGTAGTTACCCCCCGCCTTAAGCCCTCCCCTTCCACACACAAACAGAGAACTGGAGGGGGTTCAGTGTCCGAGGAGGAAGAGAGAGAGGGAGGAAGACTTAGAGGGAGGGAGAAGACAAGGAGGGCTGGCCAGGGCTTTATATTGCTTAGTAGACAGCAAGTTAAACTTGCAGTGACAAGGTCAGGTTAGTCCTTGTACAAAAGACTTTGTTCCATAGGCAGATTAAAGGTCTCTCTGACAGATTTTACACTTTTGGATCATGTTGAACATGTTTGAAGCTAATCCGTTCTGTTCGAGGGAGAAGCCCTGTTTCCAAATGAATAATTTTATTAATTTAGAAAAATTAATAATAAAAAAAGTTTTGACATAATGTACACAAATTGAATTTAATCGAAATCAAGTTGTCTTTCAAAAATGTTTCTGTTAATATTGAAAAAATACTGTTTAATTCCTGAAATATTCAAATATGCATAAATGACTTGATATTTACTTAGTTTAGACTGTTTAGTTTAGACCTGTATTATTTTTCACTGTATTAAAAAAACCCAAACTTAAATACTATCTACTATCAGATTTTCACATACAGAAACATCAATTAAAATATCTTGTTAAATAAAAGTTAGTCTTGGTTTACATTTTGTCTCCTCATGGTGAAGCAGCAGTGGAACTCCTCAGTTTTATAAAGTAATTTATATAATAGCGGGGTTTAAAAAAAAAAAAAATAAAAATCTTCATTTTAAAAACAAATTAAGTTTTACACTGTCCATGTCAGAAATCCCTGGATTCATATATTTTGATAAAACATTTTTTTTGCTTGTTTTTCTCTCATTTTCAGTCCAGTTATTGTACCCGATGAGGGCAGAGTTGTGCAGTTCTTCTGTTTTTCTAGACTTAACCTAAGATAAAAGGAAGAAATTACATGTTTGTCACAGACTGGAGCCTGTGATTAGTCAGCAAACAGCAACAAACTTTTTTTTTTTTTTCAGATACTATGTGAAAGATGAAGACAAAGTAGTGCACCATTGCATCGTAGAAGGTAACTGATTCATTGTTTTTTTTTTGTTTTTTCTTTAGTTTTCTTGTCACTGTTAAAGAAAAATCCTCCCCACAGCATGCTGCTGCCACCACATTCACATTTGGTCACTGTTTCTGATATTGACTACAAGAGCAGATACCCAGGGCATCATTAGAGTAGGGGTAAGAAAAACTTATTCATCTGTCATTTGCACCCTGAAGACTTTTGACATTGCTATGATAGTTGTGCAGTCAGAGGAGAGTTGGTACCCCTGCTTGGTCCTGAAAATAAGGAGATCAGACTCTTATTTGCTGACACTCACACTGAGCATGCATGGATTTCGGCAGCTCCTCCAGAATTAGCGTAGCCTTTTGGTTATGTGTATCAAAAATTCTCTTTGCTCGCCCTGTCGGTGTGAACGGACAGCCATATCTTGCTAGATTTTCAGCTGGGACATACTTTTTTATTTTCCTATGATATAATGCACCGAAAACTTCTCTACAACTTCAACTCTTACTTTTCTGCTATGATTGTTGGTCTTCATGCAACTGTTTGTTCACTAATGATCTCTCCAGTTTGTTCCATTTTATTCAATTCCAATAGCAGTCATCCATCCATCCATCCATCCATCCATCCATCCATCCATCCATCCTAGAATGCTACTCAGACATAACAGGTTTACAGCGGGGGTAACACAATATTAATCATTTAAGGTTTGAACAGTTATGTCTGTGTGGAAGTTGCGCTTCCTTTCCTGCTGAGCATTTTCCATAGAAATGGGGCCAAAAGAAATCAACCTGAAATTTGAATTCTTTCTATTTTCCCTGTGCTGCCAGGGTTTCATATGAAGTTTAACATATCAAAAGTGGAATTCGCTTTCATCTGCTCGCATGTCTTGTTAGGCAATATCAAACACAGGAAATTCTTTCTACATCTGCATATAAAGGTTGAAAAATCCTAGCAACACATCACAGCTTGCGCAAAAGAGGCCTTTTCTTTATTTCTGAGGGAACTGTTAGTAATATCACTGGGCAATTAGCAGGGAAACTAGAGAGAAATGGAGAAGCCAATTACTTCTGTGAGTTAGCTAAAGGCCATTTTAAACTGTGTGCCCATGACATAATAATGTTTATGGTAAATATTATAGTTGGAGACAGTGAGTGCATGGCGTGAGAGGCAAGGGAGGGGGAAAAAAAAGGCATCAATCTCATATCGAGTATAATTTATTAAGATCTGAGATGCGGCAATTACGTGGAAAGGACCAAAAAGAAAAAAAAAAAAAGAGAAGACACCAACTCTCCAGGAACCGCATACATGATTGCAATCTTGATTAAATCCCCCTGGATCTAATGAGTTGATTTTCTGCTGTTAATATTGCATTGGCTGATGATGGATTCGTTAAGATAATGGAACGAAGCTAAAATATAAATGACTCCCTGTCAAGGAGCAGATTTTCGTCATTTTCCGTCTGACACCTCCGCCGTGGGGATTTGGTGAGGCCTTTTTGTGTTTAAAACCATCAGGATCTGGAATACTAATTGCTGTGTGGACGCCGCTGATGCCTCTCCTCCTCTCCGCTCTTGCCCTCCCTCACCCATCATCTGCAAACATCTCCTGCATATTTCTGCACAAAAAGACCCCCAGTCTTTCTATAAGGCTGATGAAAGTGAACATATTTTTTCTTTGCACTACATGAAACAGTTGATTCAGTTAAGTTAGTGCTTGACACCTGCATATCAGCAACTAAGTCAAAGATTGAGGACAAATATTTAACGATACCGTTTGTCACAAAAAAACAGAAACTTAAGCAAATCAGCCTGTGCTGTTGAAATTAATTAATATTATGGTCTGTCTTTGGTGCCGAGCGGATCGGCGGAGCTCGTCTTTCTTTGTTTTGAGTTATCTGTCACTCAGGTCGTGCGGATGGGCAAAATATACAACAGACTATTGATCCCATTCCGTGTCGCTACCTGCATTTTTTTTTTGTCACAGAAAACATTCACATGGCCTTGCAAAATAGTGTAAAGTTTTTCATGTTTTGCCAGGTTAAAAACAATGGTTTTAACTGGGATTTTAGGTAATGAACCATCACAAAGCAAGTACATAACTGTAAAATTGAAGAAAAGGATGGTTTTCAAATTTTCCAAGAATATTTGTTTGCGGAAAGCTACAGTGTGAGCAGCATCATGCAGTGGGAATGGTTTCCTTTAATCCCTGTGGGAATCTGATCAGTTTTTTGGGAGCTGGGTTGGGAGGAATTAAGTTTTTTTTTCTTCCATAAGGCTTTGCCCAAAGGCTGGTGCCCAAAATATTATTTAGTCTTCTAGTGAAGGCAATGTCTAAGACATGCAGGAGGCAAGCTTTTGAGGAGTAGCACTAGACACCTGTCTGTAGTTCACTTTAAAGCAAATGACCAAAGATGCACAATAAATTAACATTGATATTGGACAATGTTTGTCATTTTTTTAACATATTGAAAGGATCTTGGGGTGTTTAGCTGAAGCATTGTCAATGGTGTGATTTTTTTTTCACAGTGTACAACGAAAAAAAAAAAAATATGTTAAAATTTCTACATAAAATAGGCAAATATTTGTTATTGGCTCCAGTAATTCTATTGGATATCGATATTGGCCTGAATTTTCGTATTGGTGCATCTCTAATATTGACTTGTTAAAACAACCCAGGCCTAAATCAAATGGTGAATCTTTGAGGAGCTGATGATCACAGTCGCTCTGTGATTGTAACATGACTGAATGTGGAAAAGTTTGAGCAGTATGAATACCTCGGAACACACTCTATTAGAAAATAATTATTTGCAGAATAAAATTATTGAACAATGATTTGTTTTTTGTACTCGATACAAGGCTGAGCAGCTTGTGACATTTGTGACATTTGCAGTAACTGAACACCAACACCAAACTTTTTCTATTATTGTCATAATTACCGTTGTTGTCAAACTTGCATGAATAACCTGCTCCCGTCCTTTGTTGCGATTATGATTTTTTTAAGTGTGATAGTGCGGTGAGGATTCGCCCGATTTCACCACTCCCATCAGCCTTTTCTTCTCTGTGTCACTTTTTGTTTCCTTTTACATGGTTTTTTACTAAAAAGTCTTTTTTAATCAATCAAGGAGCAGGCAGAAAATAGGCTTTGTCATGGCCGGGCCCCAGGGTCGTGTTGTGCTCCCTCTGCCTGGTGACAGGTCTTCAAAAGGGATAAAAAGGGATATTTTGAGGCCAAAACGGGGGTTTCCATGGCACCGGCACTTGTTGCACATGGATCACCATTCTTTGGTCCTGCGTGAGATTGAGGTTTCAAAGGGCAGGACAACAAAAATTAGGCTTGGAGGGGAGAGCGGGGCTGCAGAGGTGGCTGCCCTCAAGTCCCTGACTCTTTCCTCTCCTGGGGGGAAAGAGAGAATAGGAGCCAGAAGTGACAGAACAAAAAGGGGCCTACTAGGTGCTGTCAAATATGCATGAGTAAATGACCACTTGTTCTCTCCCTGCAGTGTTAAAAAATCAACGAACCAGAGTCAGATTGGAGGGCTCGGCGCACAAACCTTTGCAGTGAGAAATGTATTCTCGTTGCGGCTTCCACTTCATGTAATTAGAGGTTGTTTCGTGTAGAATGAGGTCACGTAAACTTGTACGTTTCTGAGTTTATGTGTGGGAAATGAAACCAGGAAACTTAAACAATAGACTGGCAGTCATTACTGCAAAGAGGGCTATTATTTTAAACTTTGCTGTTCAGCCAACTGTGTGTTTGCTTGTTCCTGTTATTTTGATTTGTAATAATTAAAAGACTAGGTCTCTGATGTAGCAACTTAACTTGTCTACTATCTTTTACCTTACTTAATGTCAGACTGGTTTGCGTTGACATACAGCGCTGTGAGGAAGAGCATGTCTCCTTACTAAATTCTTCTCTTTCTGCTTCTTTGTCACATTTACTAGGAAATGTGTCAGACCATCAAAAAATGTTTAATACCAGACAGAAAATCAGAGTGAATATAACGTTAATTGATAAATTCCAAACCAAACCAATCTGATCCCATGTGGAAAAAGTCATTGTCATTGTTGTTAAATTGTGACTTAACTGTGGTTTTAGTAAAGTTCTGTTTTATCCAGGCCTGATCACTGCTAAATCTATAAAATAAAGAAATTCAGCAAATAGAGCCTGTCTGACAACACAAAGTAGATCTCAAAGAGCAACACAATCCAAAGTTATTCATGAAGAGATGAGAAGCAAAGTCACTGACATCTATCTGTCTCAAAGGCTTTTGGACTCTATAAGCTAATGTTGCAAGATAATCAGCAAATTCATTTCTGTAAGGCTAAAACAAAGAAGGAAGAGATTTTTAAGTGGCCTAGTCAAAGTCTGAAAATAAGTCAGTCTGAGATGTTATGATGTTACCCTAAACAGGGCATTCATGCTAACAAACCGTCAATTGTGGTTGAAGTAGAACAATTCTGCAAAGCAGATTGGGTAAAACTTTGCCAGTGATGTGAAAAGTTTGACTGGTTTTACTAAAAGCTTGTTGCAGTCAAGTGTAGCACAAACAGATTAGGGACGTTTTAAAAGCTTTTGTTTTTTTCATCAATGAAATCATTATTTGAAGCCTCTATTTTATATTTACTCATTATTTTTTGTTGAGTATTTCATTTTGTTAGACAATCTAAAACATTTACATGTGACAAAAAAAAAGCTAAAAAACAAAAGAAATCTTTAAGGACCAAAGAAAAATTCACAGCAGTTTATGAATCTGTTTTGTACTGCTTTCAGTTATTTAAAAATAAATGGTGTTCATGATTTTGATTATAAATTTTCTGCTGCACCAGGATTTTTTTTTCTAAAGAATTATGCATAAATGGCATTATGAGGTCAAGGTTTTTACATGTCAGGAGGCCTTTAAGTAATTTGCAATAATTTCCATAGCATCATCACTGCCACTTTCAATAACAAACAAGGTTATACACACTCACAGGTCCTTTTCCTCACGCATTTGAGCTACACACGTGTCGGAGGGCGTGCAGTGCAATAAAAGCAGTCGAGAAGAACATTTCTGGCGCCATCAATAAACATTCAGGAGTTTTTATATAGTAAAAGTGACTGCATATTCTTTTGGTGCTGCATCAACAGCTTGTTGTAGTGAAATTTTAAAATATATGGATGAGTGGAGGTGCACGTTCATGCTCATCTATTCGAGGTTCTCTGCAATGTGCTGCCAGCCTGTTTAAAAGGTTAACGCAGTTGGGATATGTTTCTTGATGGGATTTTATCATGCCAGGCATGCTCTGTTTCCTGATGAATATATTAAAATTATTACTGTGCAAACAGAGTTTCTAATTACTGACCTGCTTGCTATTGTACTGTGCGTTCTGTGTGCACCCCCACCCTTCTTCTCCATGCCTTGTTTATTTATCTGCACCAGTGAATACAGAATAGTCTATGCAATGTCATTTCCATCCACATGAAAATGATTTTGAAAATGCCAATCTTGCCTATTATACAGTGTAATTACTTGTCTGCTTTTTGATTTTATCATATCTTCAGCCACTGGGAAGATACTTGCAAAGGCTAAACATCTTAGCGGTGCGTTTCAGCAGATGATTTGCCTCGGGGAAAGAAAAAAAAAAGGATAGAAAAGAGAATATTCACTTTGTAAATGAGTAAAGTGCTCTCAGACACAAAGCATGAGACTGTGTGTCATTCAAGGGTCGACCTGCAGTGTGTTTTTAAGCTTCTACCAACAGACGTGTTTTTTTTTTGTCAGCCAAAAGGTGTGTTGATTGATTTGGTTTGAACAGTCTGAAATTTTTATTTAGGAAGTGTTATACAGAAAATATGGTATGTACTTTAAATTTACAGAGAAAATGTAGCATGATACGAAGATAAATGGTATGCATTCTCATATTTTGCCATGGATTTCAATCAACACTAAGGAGTTCATAAATATGAAGTGGAAAGAAAATCAAATATTGTTTTTAAAAATAGTTTTTAAATAAAATTTTTAAAAATCACTGTGCATTTTTACTGTACATCAGTAAATTAAATTTGGTTCAGCCAATCATTTTCAGAAGTATCCCAATCCTATATAGTGTGCACGTGTGTGCAATTTAAGAGACACAAAAACATGTGGAAGAATGCGATTTGGTCAGATGAGTCCAAAATGTAACTTTTTGACCATCACAATTCAATATGCAATGATAAAGTAACACTACACAATCCTAAACATAACACCCATAAGTGAAACCTGGTGATGGCAGCATTATGGTGTTGGGTTGATTGGGAGATGGATGGAGCTAAATGCAAAGCTCTCGTGTAAGAAATCCTGTTGGAGGCTGCAAAAGGCTTGACGTTCACATTCCAACAGAACAATGACCCTAAAGCTGAATGTTTTCTCAAGCAAAATGGGCAAACATTTCAGATTCTACATGTACCAGCTGCTGGAGACATACTTTAAAGATGCTGCTGTCTTTGCAGTGAAACATAGTTCAAAGACAATAAAAAGTAATGGCTTAGGGGGCTGAACCTTTAGATACAGTAAGAAACCTTTATAATTTATTTTTTACATATCTGTTAGTGTCTTCCTCCCAGTGGTCCTACTTCCATCTGAAAAATGCTCAGCTCCTGGTCAGAAACAACCAATCAGAGCCAGGAGGAGGGTTTTAGCCGTGTCAATCACATTTGTGTATGTCCTGCTCAAGATTGCTGGTTTGCTGCAGCTGTGCTAATGATGGAGAAACAACTTACTGTTTCATGAAAACTGCTTATCTGCCATCATGCTAACTAGCCTCCACATTCATGGCAGGCTCTCCACTGTGAGAGAGGAGCTGTAGCACTACAGGGAGAAAGAGGGAGGGTGACAATGGCAGCTGTAACAAATACATAAAAAACTTTTTTTTAAATAAAAGTTACATTCTTCAGCTTTAAATGCACACAACTCATTTTGTATTTCAAACTGTAATCTTTCAATTGTTTTCATCAGTGCATCGTGTAAAATCCGTATCAATTTGAGGTTGTATCGTGACAAAATGCAAGAAAGTTCAAGAAGTTCAAATACCTAAACAAATTTGAATCTCAGCTGTAGTCTCCCCCAGCGGGTTTTCCAACTTTTTCATTTCTCTTTTATTGAAATGGCTGCACGTCTTTTGTGTCAATCAACCGTTTCCTTCTGCGTGAGTTGCCTTCAAATCAGAAGTTAAGTGGGAAGGTGTGTCACACATATTTCTGAAGAATTTGCCATACGTTATAGAAGAAAAGGGCAACCCTGTTGTTTACTTGTCTGCCTGTAATGTTGCACAGGGGGTTGATCATGAGAGTTGATAGGAGCTGCAATTTAAAAAGAGGACAGTGCAGCTCTGAACAAAAACAATTAAAGGAAAATGAAAGACGGCCCCAAGGGTTAAAAATAGAAAATTATCAACATGCATGCTGGATTCCACTATCCCCGGCTCCACATCCCCCCGTTCACTCCCCTCAAACTTACTGGGCCTGCATTGTTATGTATGATCAGATCTGCCAGTTCTTCCTCTAAGCTCCTTGTCACATTTTGACTTAATGAAGTGCAACTTAGAAGGGAATTGGGTTCATCATGCTAGTCGCACGATGCTCCCTTGTTGTAGCAAACAGGAGTGGCATGGGACCAGAGAGCTACAGCGCGAGTCGTTATCATTCCGGTCAGTCTGTTTAACACAAAATTAAACAAAGAACTAATTAGTGCCTCATGAATTAATAACTGCACTGTTGCCGAGAAGAAGTTGGGTTGCTGAGGGGAGATATAAAATAAGTAGGAAGATCAGGTTAGAATTATTATTACTTTTTTCTAGGGTGCATATGCTCTCAAGGTTAGGAAACTTTAGAGAGTATTTAAGACGTGGCGTGTCCTGGTACAACTCTGAAACTTTGTCTGGATTTCTGTGGCTGTCCTAATGAAAGAAAGACTTAGATGAAGCAATCAACCTTACATTTTATCACCATATATTCCTTCCCCATAGGGTTAACTGTACCCTCTCCCGTAACCCCCCGTCATTCAAAGAGCTTCTCAAACCTCCATCATCCTTTTCTTCCAACTGAGACGAGGGGCCTGTTTTTATCAAAAGGACAGGGTTTGACAAAAGCATCATCTTTAGAGTCACATTATTCTAATAAGCATGGACTGCAGCGTGGAGGAGTTATGCAAATGCAAGAACATTATGTTCATATACAGTGCCTTGCAAAAGTATCCACACCTCTTGAGCCTTTTCCCATTTCGTCCTGTTACAACGACAATCTTCAATATATTTTGATCTTATGAGATGTACCAACACAAGATGTAGCAACATAGATCTGAATTTGTTTTTATTATTTTGAAATAAACTAAAACATTTTATTATAACATGGATTTTTAATTCAAACCTCTGACTTCCATCTTTTGCTGAAGTTACAGTTACAACATGTCCACAGTATTTCTCCATCAGCTTGAAAAGCAATTTTAAACTTGTGCAACTAGTTATAAGTGACTGAGACAAGCATGTTAGGATGGATAGGTCATGCTTTTTAGTACATGTAGATCACATTGCACCTTCTTCCATATGTTTGCAGTATAATTTTCATCACTGTGACAAACTGCAAATGGGATTTCTTATAATCACTTCAGCACTGGCTTTATGTGATTCTTATACTTATCACTAATGGTGACTTCGAAGAAAGTTAATTGGAGTAAGTTTCATTTAGGATTGTTGGAGTTATAAAGGCATACAAATGCGCATAAAAGTTAAAAACTATGTATCCTTTTCCTTTCAGTGTCCAGCTATGCCCTATTTTGTGTTGTTTTATATCAAAATATTACAATAAAGTATGTTGTTTGAAGTTTGTGACAAATGTGGTTCAAATTATACACTTGGAAGTCTTTTCATATCATAAAACAGAAAACAATTACCCAGAATCTTTTTTCATCCCAGAGCTGAAGATTAGATGTTAATGTTAATAGTTTGTTTTTATTAAAAAGTTCTGAAATATAAATATATCTGGCACTTTATTGGATACCCTAAGTATCTGGAACATAAACACAATAAATCGGGGATAAGTGAGAAACTCTGTACTTTAAATAGACATGTTGAAGGAATAAACAAAATTCAAACCTTTAAATCATGATTACTCTGTTTTCAGACGCAAACAGATCTGATGTGAGGTAATGTTTTTAACACAAATAAACCGACAGCCTAAGATTTCCTGAAATGATTCTGGTGTTATCTGCTTATATGGTTTTTGATTACATGGACTGAACCAGTGTAGACATTAATATTGAAAGGTTAGACGCCATACTGTATGTCTTCAGTCAGGAAGCTTGAACTGGCCGTTACATACAGATCTAGTCCTGTATAAGCAAACCAGTCTCAGTTTACTTGAATATAAAATAGTTGATTCTTTTTGTGTTGGTTTTATCACATAAAATAATAATAATAATAATAAAAAATTCAAGTTGCACTTTTTCCCAAGGGACTATACGCAGCCCACAGAGGTAATCCTTGTCCAGGTTTTTAATGCTCTTCTCCCCCCCAACCCCTTTGCCTTCTTTCTCAGATGAGACGAGCCCCCCACCCCTGCACGGATTGACTCCCCAGGAAGAGAGAAACGAGGTAGGGCAAATCCCTAACATGACTGATTACTGTCCCCACCATCTCCCCTGTTCATATCTCCAACAATATCAGGCATCTTCATTAATCCCCGCGGATCAATGTGTCTGGGGGTTGTAAAAATTGACAAATGACTTATTAGAATCCCACCGTTTTATTTTCCAACTGATTAACTCACAGCAATGTTGTACACTATACAGGCTCACTGATGTATCTGTTTTCCAAAGAGAACCCCCCTCCGCTCCCCCTTCCCCTTTTCCTCCTCCTCTTCCTCCTCTCCGTCTCTCTCTGACTCTCTATCTCTCTGTCTTAGTGTGACGGATCTATACTGAATAAAATGTACAACAGAGTGCGTTGGAAGCCCTGCCAGGCTCCAGCGACTCAAAACTACAGGAACAAAAAGGCAGTTTTGACACAGTTTCCTGACATAAGCTGCCATGGGGGCATCTGGTAGGGTTTTCTTGCCTGACTTGCAGAAGTCACAATGCCAAAAAACACACAAATAGACATTTAACAGTCCATTGGAGAACTGGAACTGCTTAAGGTGGAAGTAATAAATAGCATTTTAGCAACGCACTGTCTCGGTTTTTTCAAGCATGTTTGCCAAATTCTTGTTATCCAGGTTATACCGTTGTGTTAATTGTGTCTTGGGTTTTTTTATTTTTTATGCCTGTTATGTCTGGATGCTGTTGTAACTTCGTCCCACATTTGCATCTTGATAAAATAATACAATTTTTCCACTGCGTGGCATTTATTACTGTAAGACATTAGACACAGACATCTAAGTGCAGATGACATCCACCAAATTAACAAGAGTATGAAACTTTTTGTTGCTGATAAAAAATCTGCCTCTGTACAATTTGACTCTCAAGAGAACGCTAATGACTTGTGACTTGAAAAAACTGGGTTGATTTTTTTTTTTTTTTCCTTCCTCCCTCTCCCTCCATGAGATGAAACCTTCTGTGCTAATGATGTTAGCCAGTATGAGCACAATGCTGATGTGGGAGTCTGTCATGAGGATGCACACAACAGCCCTTGCCCCTGGCCTCCTAGTCAAGAGGGATCTAAACATTCAGAAGTGACAGTCTGGGCTGTCTCATGTCAAACCAGGGACCCTCACTAACACCGGGGGGCTGGCGTGGCTGTGAATCGAGGTGGAATGCTACACCGCACTCTTTTGTTTCTGCTGGTGTCACTCACGAACCAGAAAGAAGACACACTCCTTGCATCAATCAGGGCCCCGGTGTACCTCCCTGCAATCAGATTCCCACATACAGAGTCCTGCACCATTATTGCCATCCCTTGTAAGGATGTGTGCAGAGGCCTTCAAATAAATTGACTTTTTATTGCAGTTTCATAGTATCATGTTGCACAATTTCTGCTGTTCGCGAACACTGAGCCTCAGAGAAATACACTGTACCTACATATTTTTGTATTCCTTCCCTTTTGTAACAGCTTTAAAGAGTGCCTTTGAGCAGGCTGCTTGTAGTCGCACGGAGCAAAGTTAAGTGAGATTCAGCTGAAGTCCAGAGTAATACTGCTTGTCTAACCACAAAACAACAACATAACTGAGCACAGTAAGCTTAATTGGCTTTTGTTGTATGTTAATGAAACTAATCATAAAGGCCAACTGGCTATAACATGAGGGCTTGACACCCTCTCTGTTCTCTCCCCACTCCTCGTGGCTCCTGCAAACTTTTCGAAAAGATGGAGTTCCTCTCCTAGACAGTCTGAGGAAAATTAAACCACCAAAATTGTTTTCATTGGTTAGCGGGGATAATCTCAGGGGACTTTAAGGCTTTTAATTGAACTCAGCGAGAATAAATTTGTATGACTGTTTGCCAACAACATTGGTGTGTCTGCTCTCCACTTCTGCCCCCTCTCAAAGAAAGATGCGGTATCTCAGGTATAGTTATTATATAAAGTAAGGGTGAGCTCAGTAACCATATGTGCACTCTTCCTTTCTTTCTAAGGGTGTAACATGATAATAAAATGGCACCATATTTCTGTTTATTCTGTTTTATTGTTAGGTATTACAGTGCACCCCTGACATAAACTTGACAGATTTAAGGGTCTATATCTGAGACTTTTATTTTAAAGTATAAAAAAAGAAAGCAGTTCTAGAGTTGTTGTCTGTTCATATTACTGGTAAGACTCCTCATCAGGTTACTAAAAAATTAGGAAACTCTTTTACTAAGAATTTACACAAAAATATTTTGCGCGACAGCAATGTACTCAATTTGGGGGGAAAAAAAGTAAAATAAAAACAATAACAGACAAGATAATTTCCAATGCAAAAACACTGCCAATGTCAAACGTTCAGCAGCTAACACTGCTAAGGTTAGCGTTGGCTTCAAGCTAAACTTAAAGTTTGCTTTACAGTTTTTAACCTCTAAATAGTTTCGCCCAAAACACTTACAAGTTAGACGCTGGTTCTGTGAAGTCCTCATGAGTTAAGAGGTTAAGGAATCTGAGTTGCACCTTAGTCAACACTCAACAGAAATTATTTTTTTAGCATTTTTTTAAGAGTGATTCAATCTTTTTCTATTTGTAAACCTTAGAGATACTTTTAATTATAATTCATTTCATTACAAGCAAACAAGCCACAACAACAAAGAAAGCGGTAGTAAAACATGGGAAGAGAGTTACTGACAAGATGGTAATGGTTTATAAACATAGTGAAAATGCAGCGACTTGCTAATAGGTAACATGAAGCTAAAGTTGGCAGGATTGGACTGTTAAACTGTATTTTTAAACTAGACTGCATTTAATAATCTACTTCAAAATCTGGACAAATCAAAATGCACTTGTACACTGAAGAGACAGTTAAAAATGTTTCTGCTTGTCTGTCATGTTTTACTGCCATTCCCATTTTGAGTACCTTTTTTATGTTTGCAAATAATAAAAATGGAGCATTTTCTAACATTGTTTGATATAAGGCCACATTAGTAATAAAAAAGCATAAAAACCTTCCATACACAGACTGATGAAAGCTGGACCCTTTTTACAAATTCTTTGAAATGCAGTATGTAATCTGTGAAATCTTTTTGTAAAGTCTTTTTGTGAAATCAGAAGAAGTGCGTTCTTATTGTCTTATTGTATGTTGTCCTTTCTCTTATTTTTGAATTCAGTATTGTGTATTGGCTCACGAGGTGGTAATACCATCCTATTTCTATTTCGTTTTCCATTCGTAGATCTTAATCACAATGGAATATAAATGTTGGTAATTCAAAGTCAAACTCTGCCTTTTTAGTATTTTGGTATTCAGGATTTGTTCAAAGAGGTCCAGTGATTCTGTAACACAGCAGTTTATTCAGTCAGGCATAAAAGTAAATACAGCTCATAGTCTGCTGTAGAAAAGATAATTTGTCTCACTGAGAAAAACACCAACTCATAAACTCAGATTATTATTATTGTATCACTGACTGTTGCACATGCTCCAAAATGAGCACTTGGCTGCTTTTCTGCAGTTTTCATTCTCCTGCACTTATTTTGGTCCATTGGATTTTTCCAGTGTGTCATAGCAGAGGCTTTTACATGGAAACGGCAGCCCTGTGTAAATATTTATGATGTAACATCTCCATGTGAATAGACTTTCTTCCCAATCCATCCATCATTACCGGCATATCGTGAAAGCCCACCTCCCGGCGGTGGCTCAGGGCCTTAGGAAGCTCAGACAGGAGCGGCGTGTCCCCCTCTCAGTCAAAGTATTTGTTTTTCTTTTGACGGGGGGCAGCCCAGCTGTGAGGGCATTTCATGTGTCAGTCGCTCCACTTTCATTGGGGGCCGACTTCAAAGCCCGATCCGGCTCATTGTTTCTGTGACGTGGCCGCTGGACCTGAAAATGCCCAAACAGAAAAATGTGATGTAGGTCAAATTACAGAGTTGTGCCCCTTAAATAAAAGAGAAAAACAGAATTTTGGTGTGAAGACATTAAGCCCTGGTTACGTCCTAAGCATGGCTTGTGTTGCCTGTTGTCTGCACATTATTTGGCCACAAAGGAACTGATGTGCAGAATGAAAAAGCGACTATCCATATATTCTAAACTTTATTATTCAAGACTTAGGAGAAAAAAGCTCAGTTACGATTCTATATTTCTTTATTTTTTTATTTTTTTTTGCTCCTCCTGGGGTAAAGCAGACTCACAGACAGAATATCTGTTAGGGCTTGTGCCTGTACTGTTTTCTTTCTTTCTTTTTTTTTTTTTGACTTGTGCAACATGTCTTCATTGGTACAAACAAAGCGGGTTGACAGATTCTGCCGCTTATTTACGGTCTTTTAAGAATGCAAAAGGTGCAGCAGATTTATGAGGCTGTCTGTGTGCAGAGGTAGGTAAGTCTGCTGCCTTACCTAAGTGGATTACGAGGTTTTAGGCTTTTCTCCTTGCACAACTTATCGGCAGAAAATAGGCGTTGCAAGACGTCGGAGAAATATTGCCACCCTGACTCCTCATAACATCACCATTAGCCACGGAGGATTGCAGAAATGTGATTAATACATCAGCATTTTGACAGTGTGAGGCTGAAAAGGTAATATGGATATTACAATGGCTGTAGAGCTCAATACCTCCAACCAAGTTTATCCATTTATCTACAATGATGAGGCTCCTTTGTGTTGTATGCCATTGTAAGATAACAAAAGATATCGTTCCTATACGCCGTTGTTGTGCTGTTAATATTCTTCCGATGCAACAATGCATGTGGGAATT
>CAEFZX010018466.1:0-16938 GCA_903066825.1 Alfaro cultratus | reverse complement strand
AAAATATATATATGTATATATATATATATATATATATATATATATATATATATATATATATAATTCCCTTTGTAACTCACAGATTTAGAGTACAAATTTGTTGATTAGCATTTTTTGCAAGCAAGGTTTCTTGGATAGACATGAGACACTATTGTGTCTTTTTAGAGTTCAGCATCAAAGGAGTTAGAAATGGTAAGTAAAAATTAATTTAAACTGAGCTTTCCTAGTCATGACAAGCACTCACCAGAGTCACATTCAGCTATCCATGCCCACTAACCAGAATAGGAACTCAAAAGGGGAAAAAGCTGTCAGTCAGTTTCACTAAACAAATTTCCTGATGTGTGTTTTGCATGTCAGCTCTGTAGGGAACAGACCGTGCACAGTGTAAGCACTGTATGAACATTTTGTTGAACATGCCACCTGATTAATAAAGCTGAAAATGTCCTCAAGGCATTAGATGTAAAAGACTGCTTACTTTTCTAAGGAATCATGGCTACTTTTTTATATTTAGTTGCATTTTTTAGTTACTGTTTGCTTGCAAAAAAAAGGCTTTATCACTGAAGTGCGCAGAAGGACTAGTTTACCCAATGCTTTATTATTGCTAGAACTGTCACTGCTCATATGTGTAGCATAACTTTACTGAAATAAAGTGCAAAAATGCTTCCAAGCTAATACTGGTTTAAACATAAAACATTTGTCTCTTGTAAAACTAAGGAAACAACACAGACCTGAGTCTGATCTTTTCTTAATTAATGTTTTTATGTCACTTATGTTCAATGATGCAGATTAAAACAGTGCGGCATGACAACAGCAGGATGCCCGTCTTTGGTCACAGGAATAACATCTAATCCATCTCATCTGAGAGAGCTGGATCTCAGCAAAAATAAACTTCATGACAAGGGAATCATGCTGCTTTCTGGTGTTCTAGAGATTTGCTGTTTGGAAACTTTAAGGTAAAACATTTTCCAGATTTTATAAGCTCTAATCTTAGATCAGATCTTAAATGTGCAATTTGTCTTGTGGATAGTGCAAAAGTTCACAAGATCATTGAAATATGAGAGTTCATGATTTGCAAGATTTTGTGTAAATCAATTAATAAGACTATTGTGATTAAGTATAAATTTCCACATGGAATAACCCTAACCCCTAACCCTTTCTCTGCAGACTCTCTGGGTGTGGTCTTGAAGAGAAAGGATGCACACATCTGGCATCAGCTCTCTGCTCCAATCCATCTAATCTACAAAACTTGGATCTGAGCAGGAACAGCTTCAGCACAAAATCAGTCAATCAGCTTTCTAACTTCTTGCAGCATCCTGACAGTAAGCTGCAACGGTTATGGTAAGCTTTGACAAAAAGAAAGAGATTCCTCCACTTCTACTAAATCTAAACACCTAAAAAGAAAAACATTTTAATCAAAATAATTAAATGCATGATTATCTAAAGACTGTTTTTTGTTGGGATGCAATTGTAAGACAATTATTGTTTTCCAGTTTTCATCTTCAGTCCAAAAGGTGCAGAGTAGAAAAATGAATGTACTAATATTTATCTAGCCTTTCAAAAGCACAATCAATATTTATTGACTAGTTGTTTATTTTGTGGCCTTTCGGCCAACCAGATCCACTGACTGTGTGCATAGAAATCGATTAAACTTAAGTTCATAAAGTTAAGTCTTTCCACTAGGTAAACTCTACTGGTTTTTAAGAAGTGAGCAAACATCTACTTTTGTTCCAAGGCTTTTCAAAACAAACCTACAAGCGGATGATGCAGTTGCTCTGGTCTCAGCTCTCAAACCCGACCACCTGAAGGAATTAGACCTGGGAGCCAATACAATAGGTGATGCTGGGGTGCAGCAACTTTCTGAACTGCTGACGAGTCCAAACAGCAAACTTGAAGCCCTGAGGTAAGAAAGACTTTATGCTGCACAAATATTGGCACAAATTTAGATCAAGAATATTTCGAAAATGTTGAAGATGCTCAAATCTGCTGGGGATGAAAAAAGAAAACCTAATTTGTATGCTTTTGCTAATACAGCAATCAGTCAGTTAAACATGACCCTCTTGGAGTTTCATGATCTGCTCAGTCAGGAAAAAGACTAAGCTGGCTAAATATCATTCACAACAATGTGAATGATATTTAGAACACCTTTCTATTTTTTTGTTTTATTTTTCATTTATTTTTTACCACAAATAAACACTTTTTCCAGTACAGTTTTACAGCTCAATTCACTTTTATTGCCCATAGACTTCAAGGTTGTCGCTTCACAGATGAAGGCTGTGCCATGTTGGCTTCATCTCTGAAGACAAACCCGGCTCATTTAAGAGATCTGGATCTGGGAAGAAACATCATGAAAGAACACGCAATTGAAGAACTTTCCAAGTTCTTGGAAGACCAAAGCTGTCGACTGGAGATACTGAAGTGCGTACCGTGTGCAACATACCTCTCTACAATAGAGATTAAATTCAATGCAGAATTCCACCCAAGTAGTAATTTATAAATTGTAAATATAGCTATATACTAAACTATTTGTTCACCAAGCTACCAACAATGTAATTCTCAACCTATTTCACCAAAGACAGCTTGTGTTATTGCAACTGTATGCATTTTAGATAGATCATCAAGTTACCTGAAATACTGTTGTTATTTACATGATTGTTATTGGGATTCTTTATGAATAAAAATCCCAACGCTAAAAATGTCAATCTTTTCTTGCAGCCTGAAATGTTGCATTGTAACCAAAGCTGGATGCAAGCCTCTGATTTTAGCTGTCAGTCGTTGCTTTTCCCTCCGAGAGCTCAACCTCAAGTACAACCTGTTCATGGACGAGAGCCTGAAGCTGATGTGTGATTGGCTGAGCAGAACCGAATGTAAATTAGAAGTGCTGAGGTGAGACTTGTTTTGTGTCTGTTTAGCAGGACAACTGAAGATTTGAACCAAAGGTTTCTTGGTCGTGGTTGTTTATATATTCAATGGATGTGTTTTGTGAAGAACAACAACAAAACATTTTTAAACTGAGCTTTCCTAGTCATAACACTCACCAGAGCGTTATGTTTTGTTGTTGTTCTTCACAAAACACATCCAAACCCTGCCCTAAAAAACTTTTTTTTTCCAGGTTGTCCTTTGTAAAAGAGAGCACCTGTGTGTCACTAGCTGCTGCTCTGAGGTCAAACCCTTCACACCTGAGAGAGCTGGAGCTGAGCAACAGTCATTCAGGAGAATCAGTGACGTTCCTGACTGACTTACAGAAGAATAATGACTTTAAACTGCAGACACTGATTGTGACAGATAAAAATGTGCTCAAAGAACAAACCCTGTCAGTGACGCTGAGAGAGAAATTGAAGAAATTAGAGTTTATTTGACATGACGTCCTGCTTGGCTACCACAAATGTTTATTTTTTTCATTTTTATGTCCTTCAGTTTGTTTACTACCTAAATGTTTTATTCTTGAATTATGTAAATTCACAAATGCTTTAAACTTGACTATCTATGACATTTGTCTTAAGATTTGTCCCATTTTGGATGGGAACACTGCTACAATTATAATTGTGCATAGGCAGAGGTCATATAGACTCAGTGTACAGTTCTGAGTTTTCATATGATATTACTTTTGACAATCTCCAGTCAATAATGTTTTTGGGTTTTTTTTCCATTCTGAAGTATTATAAAAATTTCTTTGATGAGATTTTGGTGGTGGCATTATGGTGGTGGGTGCAGCCTGGAGGAACTTGATAGCAGCAGAAGTAAGTGGCCTACAAGTTCAAAACAACTAAGCATTCATGGAATTTAATCCGTAATTAGTTTTTCTTTTTTTCTTTACATGATATAGTTTGAATTTAGTCAGTTTGGGCATCTGGCTCTGGGTGTTATGTTACACAGGAAAAGGAACTACAGTGATTTTGATTTAATGTGGTAATTAGATCATTTGCACACAAGAGGGCAGTGTAATGCCAGAAACAAAGGGAGTGGTCACCTTGTCTTCAGGTTTGATCAGTGTCGGCCGGAAACCTGTTTGCTTTTGTTTCGCTTCAGTGTGTTTATTCAGTAGGGAACCACAGAGTTGCTTTGGTATCTATGCTTTACTGACTTTTTGTAAATTGTCTAGAGGAATGTGATTTTATTTGTTAAATAGTTTTTTTTAGCATATTGTGTGTATAAAATTAAAATGGACAAAAATTACTTTTAAAATCTTTAAAGCAAATACTTACAGTGTTGTATTAAGATTATTATATTTGCTTGCTGAAGGATTTGAGTTTGCATAATGAAAATCTATCAATGAATATGGAGGACATGCAAACTCCACAAGAAGAAACTGAATCCAAACTCTTCTTGCTTCTGGTAAATAATGCTAACCACTGCTAACAGCTAGTTGGGCTGGAAAACACACAAATGTGTTCCTGTGTTGCCCCCATGCGGCTCATAGTAGTACTGCAAGTAACACAATTTGTACATTATTTTTTAGGATTTTTTTAGATTCCAAAATTGAATAATATAACTTAGTTCATATTGTTATATGTTCATATGATTTTTTTTTAGATCATTTATATTTGATTACAAAATAATAGCAAGTTGTTAGGCTTTTATTCATGCCCTATTTACTCTTTTACTGCTTGCTTTTCCTTCCTAATCAACTGTTCTTGGTTTCCTACCTTCACACATTTTTTATATGATAGGCCTACTAGGAATTTTTTTTCTTTGTTTGTTTGGGGGTTATCTGTCAAGATTAGCTCTTTATCAAGACAAATTCAGCATTAAATGGAATTTTTCAAATGACTCAAACGGGGCTGAAACTTGTTACTGGCAATGTTCTGATCTGTGGTTTATATCGCTGACTCTTAGACATCTTAAACCTCATGCTACATAATGCATAATGTGCAGCAGGATTGATGTAAGCAGCTACCATAACCACAAAAGTCTTTCTCTGAGGTTTTGTTCAGTTAGTGCAGTAACATTTTTTTTGGTGTCTGGTGTTTTTCATTTTGTCTATTTTTTTTTTCTTTTTACCACTCTGGGGAATTAATGAGTTATAGTAATCTGTATCTGTTAGAAATGAGTCATAAAGATCTGATGACAATTTTCTGGAAAATATATTTATATATATCACACAGCACAAAACTTGTCAGAAATTTTAAGTTTATTTGGTCTGGAAACATATTCAGTTGTAAAACATATTCAGTTGTTTATGCAACTGGATGTACTGGATTTTATTTAGGAACATAAGAGTACATGGGTTTGCGTAGAAATTCATGCCACACTTTTTAGATTTTGATTTGTAACAAAGATCTAAAAAGATGTGAATCATTTTTCTTCTGTTTTAAAATTAATTTCAACTGCAAATCAGATTTTCAGTTTAAATAGGTTTTAAGGAACATTACTGTAAATGTGAAGTTTGTTCAAATTGGTCTATTTATTTTTACAAATTAGTTTTCTTTAGTTATTTTCTCCTGACTTTAATAGGTTATGTTACTCTCGACAGTTTGGTGGTTACCATGGCTACCAGTGACAGTCAGCCTTTTTCTGTTGCCGTCTGTAAATGTGGTATGTATCAGGATCAGCTCTGTGTTTTCCTTACCAGTATTGTATTTTAGCATTAATTTTAAACAAATCTAACTATGTGTAGGGTTTAATGTGCATGTTCACCATGTTTAGAATATATATTTTTTTTTTTAACGTCCATTTCAGCTGTACTTTAATTTGTAACTGTAAACTATTTTGTCAACTGTTCATTGGGAACTAATGGCTGTGTACTTTGTTTAGCTTTATTTATTGTGTTTATTTGTTATGCATATGGACAGAAGTTGCTAGATTGATGTTAATCACCAATTTGATTTTTCTCTGTTGTTAGTTTTTTTATATACAAAGTAATGTTTTTGTTACAATCGTGGGATAGTCTTATGTGTGAGTCCATTCTCTTTCCTTTATTAAAAATTTATATGCTTATTGTTATTTATGCTAACGGTTAGTTATGTGAATTAATTCTGAAAATGTATGTAGTCTATTTATCTAATTTTTATGCTGCTCTTGTAACTTTAGAGCTGAAGCTTCTGGCTGATCATAACCACCAACATAGATTTTTTTTCTTTTTTCTTGTAAGAATAAGTGTGTGTTGTCAAGTGAACCTAATGAGTCAGAATGAAAAAGAAGGGTTACATTATGCACTTAGTCATTTTCAACAAATTAGTGTGCATTCTGATAAAGCTAGTGGTCAAATTAAAAGTACCTTTTGAAAATAACCTTCAACATACATTTACTAAGATCTAATTTCTGTAATGATTTTAGTTGTTTTGATGCAATTCTGATTTGTATCTCAAACCCGGATTTTGACTTTTTTTATTGCTATTATTTTCAGCCATTAGGTAATTAAAAGCTCCAGAAATATAAATCAGACGTTACCGTGTTGTTTCTAAGGACTGTGTCGTCATAGCAACGGCTGTTGCGGAAGTAGCCGTCGCTGCCTGCAGGGGGATGAGAACCGCTTGGCCTCCACACGACGGCAAAAACAGGTGGGAGGCCGGGATCTGAGGTAAACACTAACACGGACATGGATCATTGTGAAACATGATCGCATGATTCCTGTCGACTACATCCTGGGCTGCGTGGTGCCTTTGATAACTCCACAGGTCAGAGAGGCTGAGAGAGAGAGAGGAGAGAAAGAGCCTTTAGCAACGATGGGAGCACTAATCTCTACACCGGATCCGATTGAATACCCTGATCTGTCGGAGAAAACTGGCTGTGAGTAATCATTATCTGTTATCAAGATAACGGAAGTATAAATAAGAGCTTCCTGAAATGGAAATGCGTTTTCATTTTCAGTCTTATCTTGAAGGGGGATGCAAAAAAAAAAAATAATAATAATAATAAATAAAAATGCAAGCGTTACTCTTTTAATAAGAACAAACCACCATTTGGTTTCGTACTGAAACGACGCGTAAATCTGCCACGTTTGGCGCAGGAGTGATGAATAATTTAGAGTGAAAGTTAAGGGAAGTGTAACATTATCCTTTACAAAGCGCAATGCTGTTAATAATAGATGTTGCTGCATCACAGCTCACTACTAGTCAAGTGAACTCCTCTGTTCTCTCAGAAGTTTATTGGTAGATGCACAGAATGCAAACTAAAAAAGTGGAAAATGGCATTTGAATACACAAAATAGGTACCTCGGAAGCAGCCATTAGTGAAAAGGGAGCCTTGAATTTCCAGCTTAAACTTACAAATTGCATAATTATTACAGTATTTGCTCACTTTGTGGTTTGTTTTCAGTTTCACTTAAGCAGATTAGAGTCCTCCACAAGAGGTTCAGACAGCTGACTGATGGAGGAGATTTTTTAAGGTAAGCTGTAAGTTCATAATTTTTCACTGATTGCTTGGATCTCGAGTACTTAACTCATTTACAAACCGTTTCCAGTCAGTAACAGATCGTGATATGCCAACTTAATTGTTTTTAAACTGGAAACCTTAATTACAAAACTTCAGTCATCTCATCTAACATGAAACTAGTTAGATATTGCACCGAGTTTGACATCTTAATTTTCTTTACTTCTCTCAGGAGGGAAGATTTCCATGGCATCTCTTGTCTGAAATACAATCCCATTCGTAAAGAGATCATAGAAGCTTTCTTTAACCGAAGGTACAGTACAGCGATGAATCTTAATTCTGCATTTCTGAATAATAATTTCTATTTTTTATTATTTAACTCCTCTCTCCTCTAAAATGTAAAACAATTAAAATAAAAAAACAGCAAAAAGCCAAGAGTGTAACAAAGAAATCTGTGGAACATTGCAGCAATGTGAAACATATTTAATAGTAATTTTTTATTTTCTCATATTGTCTTATAATTCTCTTTATTTTAAAGTAAAATATCATCTTATTAAGAAACATGCAAAGCAAGAAATGTAAAATATAAATGATTCTTTATTCGCACCTCCATGTTTTTTACAGCAGGTAATTAATTTTATATCTTGATTAAGAAATAAGAAATCAATAGTTCCTGTCCCTGCAACAGGAAGCACTACCATATATGGACAATGACATGCAGGCTATGCTATAAAGAGAAAGAGACAGTTTTGTTCTTCACTAAAAATATTTTTTTGAAGAAATATATGGACTGGATGTGTCAGAGCTTATTGCCAATGCAGAAGGATGGTGTCAGCACTTTTACCTTCCCCACAGATCCTCTGTGCAGGAAACAGGGGTTACGCGTGTGCTGTCAGCTGTTTTCCAGCCAATCACAAACTCTGATCAGCCTTAGCTTGATGGGTGATCCAAAAATGCAGGCATTACTCCCTTAATAAGAACTAACATCACCATTTTGTTTCTTGCTGAAGAGACTGTGCATAAATCTGTCAAGCTTGGTGCAGGAGTGACGAATAATTTTAAGTATTTATATATATATATATATTTATATATATAGATATATATATATATATATATATATATATACACACATACATATATGGATGGATGAATGCAAGTTTCATAAGTTCCATTACAGATATGTAAGCAAATAACTGCTTAAGAAACTTGCTTAATTGCAAAATAAGTGTGAACCTGTGATCATTAAAAAATACAGCTATAATCGCCATTCAGTTTGAGTAAAAGTAAACCAGGCAGACCATCCCAACGACAAATATAAAGCAAGTTAAGTGATAATTAATGAGTGGATGCCTAAAAGAAGGACAGAGAATAACATTGGACGCGTTTAAAGCTGAAAAAAGGGACAAAAATCCCATTGCAAGGTTTTTCTGAAAGTTTTTGACACTGCTGCATATTTGTATTAGGTCGTCTTTGGTAATGAGAACATTAGTTTACAGTCTATGTCTTTGTAACATAGAATGACCATATGCCACTGGTTTGAGCCCATGACCAGAGATTTTCTTCCAGGATACAGATTTTTGGACTTGTGGACCATTCTTTTGATCTCAAATCTGTTGCTCAATTGACTTCTTTTTCTACTTCACTGTTTTCCTGACTTCTTCTTCTTTTACTTCACTGTACAAATTATATAAATCTTCTCCTTATTAACTCCTATTAAAGCAGAAATCCACAAGATCTACTCTAGGCGTCGGTGTAGGCATTTTACACTGATGCCTACATTTGCATTTACAACATAATTTCACTCTAAAGAAACTTGGGCTCTATTTTCTCTATTTGATTGCTTATTATTACTGTTGGTATTATTGTGTGTGCAAGCTAACTCTTAGACATAGCATGTATATATTTTTTGGTTTTTATTGCAGGAACTTTTCCCAGGGTCAACGGGGCAGGGCAGACCAGATTGGCTTTGAAGAATTTCTGGTGGTCATGTCTCATTTCAGGCCCCCGTCTACAAAAATAACAGATGAACAGCGTAAAAGTATCAGGAGAGAGAAACTTAAATGTGCGTTTTGTCTTCAGGGAATCTCTAATCCATGCTTGATGTTTGCCAGTGGCTGGCATAAAAGTTGCATTTTTCTCTGCAGTTATATTTAACATGCATGACTCAGACGGCGATGGATTGATAACGCTTGAGGATTACAGATATGTGAGCTTCTTATTGAATCCAAAATATTCAAATGATTCTTATTACAATAAGAATCATTTGAATTATTGTTTGACAGTCACCTGGAAATTGAAGATTTCACCTCCCTCCTTCACCTCCAGAAATCAGAGCTGTTCTTGTTCTGATATTTCCAGCTGGTGGAGGAGTTGTTATCTCGCAGCGAAACACTGGGGAAAGAAACAGCCAGAGCCATTGCTGATGCAGCCATGTTTGAAGTGGCCAGAACAGTTGGTCACACGGTAAGGAAATGATTTTGATTAGATAAAGTTGTTTTCTTCATTCCCTGAACAGCCGAAATCACAAGCTTCCTGTTTTGAACTCAGAACCCCAATGAATCTTATGAGGGAATCACCTTCGAGCATTTTCTTAAGGTTTGTTCACAGAGTACATTGTTCTTTAAAATGAAGAAAAATAGTTCATCCAATATTTAATGTGTTGCACAGGTAGTCAGCATATGTTTTTAAAATGACCTTGAAATTGATTTTAGTTAGTTTGAATGAATTTGTATGAGTCTGAAATGCGAAGCTGAGTTGCTGCTTTGTTTTCTTTGCAGCTGTTGTCTAACTTTGAGATCGAATCAAGGATGAGCATTTGGTTTTTAAAGACGAATACGTCCCCTTTCTGCTCTTGAGGTTGTCAGGCTGAAGTGTCCAGCTGTTTTAAGTAAGCTCTGAGAATAGAACGCTTTATGCCTTAACTGTGTGATATTAATTTCTTGTTTTGCTCTGTAGCAACATGCTTGCACTGACGATACGCCTCATGCATGTTGGAACAACTATGCAAACTGAACGACAGTTTTAATTTATTAGAAGACTTAATTCTAAGCAATAAGATTGCACTACTGTATGCCAAGACAGAGCCATGATATTCAAACATAGATGACTCTGTTTGCTGATGTAAATGGGAATGAATATAAAAATTATTTTTCATAAATCTCATGTGATATTGTAGTTGTCTTGTATGATCACAGAAAATATTTATTTCTTTACTATAGAGTGTGCATGCCTTGCATTGTTTGCACAAAAAAGGACCTTAAACATTTTATTATTTGCATTTATTTAAAAAGAGATGACATTTTGGTTCCAGTAAAAACTTTACAATACACTTCATGGGCATGAATGCTCTTTCAGCTTTCGGCCATAAAGCAGACTTTTGAATTGTCTTTTTTAGCTCAGAGTGAATGTCATAACGCAACCAAGCCACCACAAACACTGGGTTAAAGCCTTGATGGCATCATGCCTCGATTACACAACTCTTATAGCTGTAGTTATGGCTAATAGCTTTTAAAATGGCTTGGCTGCTGTTCTTGCCAGAATGGATCGTTTTCTGATTCAGTTATAGATTTTTAAATTTAAAAAGTTGCACCATAACCAGTTAAGTCTGAAAAAGAATTAAAAGCCAAAAATTGATATAACATTCATGCCAATAATGAGTGTAGGTTTGTGAATGGAACTTTATTAAAATTAATATCCACTTTTATTGTTAGCAGTGTTCAAGAAATGGAATATTTAGATACAAATGACTATATATGTGAATGCAGGGGCTTGAACATGCAAAGTTTTATTTTTGTAATGCTCCTTGATCAAAGATAGTATGGTTTGTCTCATGGCAAAATGTTTTTTGTTGTTTTCTTTCTATTACAGAAAATATTTATTTCTGGTTGTGAGCAGTAAGTGCCAGTTCCCTGCACTCTGTAGATGCAAAATAAAGGACATTGAAACTGTTTATTATTTGCATTTCTCTCAAAAGGAAAAATGAACATTGGGTCTAGTGAAAAGTCTACATACATTCATCATGGGCATAAAATCCATATTAATGTAGGACCTTGAGTGATGCATGAACCCTTTATTTCTCAGGATGGAGTGATCGTGCAACAAAGCCTCAATGATTTTTAAATAAGCAGAATAATAACATGAATATAATCTTTGTGCTTTTCACCATAAGAGGATCATTCATATATTTTAAGGTTAGTACAAGGTTATAGCATTTCTTTATGGTAAGAGAACAGCATTTGAGCAAATGGTGCAAAGATTTATCAGAAAAAAACATCATAACCTGAAATAAAAATGAGTAATGGAAACCATTTGCCTTGAGCAATAGTGAGAAAACTGAAGCAACTTAAAACATTTACGTTTTCTCTCAAAGTTCATGATACAATTTTTGACAAACACAACCGACACGTTCACATACAAGTCTCTGAAAAGCTTTCAAAACTGAACAAGAATAAATGCAAGCATAAAAAGCAAAAACAAAATGAAACTTAAAAACAGCAAGTCAGCATTTGAACTTTACACCAAATGTTGCAGCAATAGGAAGATGTGTTGTCATCTTTCTTCCTTCTACCCACACTTTTCTGACTGTCAGACATTAAAAACAATCATAAAACAATGAAATTGCTTAAAAAATGAGAACTCACAAACGTGAGTCATTATTAGTATTATTACTGTAATTGCTTATTGTTTTTTATCCAGTTTTCATCTTACTTTGTTACTGAGATATACTGCCATCTAGCGGCAGTATATCTCAAATCAGGAAACAGCAGTTTAGGGCCTCATCACTGGCAGGGAACAAACAAACGAAATAAAAAAAAAAACATATTTACAAATGTATGAGTAATGTGTATTTCTTAAAATATGTCTATCATTTGTTTCATATCTGAGTTTTTTAACAATAGTTATTAAATTATTAAATTAGATGGGTAATAGACAAATGTAGGAACATGGATGACATGATAAAAAATATTATGTTCTGGTGGCCATTAGTAGTCAGAAAATGTTCAGATTAAATTATGTTAAGGGTCCCAAACATTTTCTGGGCCAACTCAGATGCTAAAGTGTGTGTGTCACCCTGAATGTGTGCCACATCTAAACTCCTGTTATACCTGGACTCTGCATTTTCTCCTCATAAATTCATATTCAGTACGGTAAATGTGTCCCAATCAGATGTAAAACTAAAAATATCTTTTGAAAATGAACACCTTTCAATCTGCTATTAAACATTGAACTTTTTCTGTCATGTTTTCATTTGTTTCAATGTATTTCACTAACTGAACTGAAGTGAGTTCCAATAATGCTTTAATTTATTGCATATGAGTAGCTGTGAGCGCGGGTAAAAAAAAAAAATAAAAAAAAAAAAAAACACTGGTGGTGTCACCACAAGATTCAGCCACTTAAAGTTTCAGAAGTTATTTTCCACTTGACTCATAGTTTTCATAAAATGAGTTTATCGGAAGCTCAATTTCAAACCTCTTTCAGTCCGTTTCTCTGAGAAGAGAGTGTTTGAGTGGGCCCTTCAAAATAAAAGTCTAAATAATTTGTTTAAAGAAATTACATTTATTTTAACAAGGAAGGGATATTAAAGCAACCTGTAACACCCTTTAACTATTAAAGACTTGTGATACTCCCTGACTTATATTTCCACTCTTAAGTTCATTCAAAGAGATTTTATTATTATTATTATTATTATTATTATTATTATTATTATTATTATTATTACTATTATTAATTTGACACTACTAACTGATGAAGTTGACATTTTCTATAAGATGAGTATTGATTAAACAGCTATGGATGGCCCTGTGCTTAATCTGTCCAGTGGATTAATTAAGACTTAGACCCTCTTTTGGTTTTGAAACCTGACAGTGTACTGTTTCCTCGAATGTAATAAATTTATATTAGTTTGAATCTGATAGACTAACATCAAGCAGTTAATATTTGTGAAGTGGAAGGAAAGTAATACATAGTTTTTCCAAAGAAAGACATTGTTGAAAGAAGGCCTTAAAAAAAAGATTAAGCTTACTTAGTCTTCACTTAGAGGTGAAGCGTTACGCTTGCAGGAAACTGACTGCACATCTCAGTGCACCGTCCTCGTGAAATATGGGTGGTGGCAGCATCATGCTGGAGGGATCCATATTTGTTTTGTAAGGATTGAAAAGCTGGTCAGAGTTGATGGGAAATCCTGAAGCAAAACTTGAATGTGCAGAACATGCAGGGTTTGGCAGAGGTTCAGTCGCCTGCAGAACAAATACACTAAACATGCACAGCAACAATGGGATAGATTAAAGACCAGACCTAAATTTGATCTAGAATTTGTGTGAAAATGTACCCAGTTTGACTAAGCTGCTGTTTTATAAAAAAAAAAAAAAAAACAGAGTTCAAACTTTTCAGTCTGCTTGTAGAGACACACCCGAAAAGATTCACCGCTGTATCTGCAGCAAAAGATCATTCTTCAGAATAGACTGAATGTAAATGTGCATCACACATTTAGGATAATTATTTATGAAAACTTCAAATAACCATATATTGTTTTTCTTTCACGTCGATGTCACACAATATTTTGTGCCATCAAATAAGATGCATGAAAGTTTGTGGTTCTAATGTGACAAAATGTTGGTAAGTTTAATGGTAATACTATTTCTGCAGTGTTCGGTAAATCTGGTTTTACCAAGATGTCAGCAGCTGTGTTTATATTTCCTCAAATGTGGGCTGAGGTATATATTATAAGCACAATTAAAAGAAATGCATGATCCAGACTCAGTAGTGGGTGTTGCCCTAAGGTGCCCTCAGTGTTGCTTTAAATAAGGCAAAGTTATAACAAGGAACTTGATTCATGACCTAGAGTAAATCCCCTATCTACTTCTAGTTTCCTGACAGCTTGTGACTGGAGGAAAGTTGAGCTAAAATTAGTTAATTTTGTGGAAATGATATTATCCAGAATAATAAAGCTCAAGTCTTCTCGCACTTACCTATGGGGGTAACTTTATCCAAAATGTTATCATTTTTGTTCCCCATCTTAATACGCCCTTGCATGAGCATCTATATAATGATGCAAAGCTGCAAATGACACACCGTTAACAAATTTAGTGGTCTGACCCTCCCAAAACACACACACACCCACACACACCTTGTGACTGACCAGACAGCCTGCTAGTTTCATAAAATCTTTCCTATCTGATGCAGCCCTGTGTCGAACACATGCGTCACTAGAAGCTGATATCACACAGTCAGCGTCTCAGAAGCTTCCCGATTTTCTTTTTAACTCCTCTTTTAGGGAGTGATTCTGTGCAAAAAAAAAGAAAGGAAAAAAAAACAGCACATGATACTTTTCAAACACTTTGACGGAAAAAAAAAACCTATTAGAAAAATGTACAGAAATAATCCAACAGACAGATCAGCTTGTGTTGCATCTTTTAATTCTCTGTACTGATGCAATCAGGCATAAACAACAGATTAATGTTCTGTGTGCAGCAAAAAAAAACATTTAAATTACAAAACACGCAACAATAAGCCTGTTAACCATTTCACACTTCACTCTTTCCAGGAACACTTTCAGGAAATAAATATTAAATACGATAAATACCCTCCATTACTCTGATGTATCTGCCATCTTCAAACTCATGTTTTTGTAAGTCTGTTGTCATCGCAGTAAGTAAAGTGCTGCTGGAAACTGACTGCTGAAGGTCAGTCCCAGATCATCAAAATAAGTTGAATTCACTTGCTTGTGCCTTTCTGCAGACTTTGCTTCTTAGAGTCCTCATGTTTTTGGACATGTTTGTCAGGAGCTTCTTGTAGGTTGTCAGGACCACACAGCCGTAGACCTTCTGCTGGAAGATGTTTTGGGGCGGTGGTAGTGTTGTGGATCCACCCGCTGGCTCCGGTAGAGGCAGGTTCGGGAAGACTTTGTGATAAAAGTTGTTTATGCGGCGAGTCAGCATCCCGGTCTGATTTATCACCATGTTAAGTAGATTTAGAAGCGGACTCTTGGGCGGCTGCAAGTCTGTTTGCTGCTCGTACACCCTCTTCAGATGAGGGGAGAAGGCTTGGAGCTGTGCATACATGCTTGCTGTTTTCTCTGAAGGCTCCAGCCCAGAGATGTTTGGGTCAGGGATGCCACTCACCGAAGCCTTGCAGAGGAGCGCTGCCATTTCCCCTTGGGACGTTTTCTGCCAGAGATGAATGGAAATTTGAATCAGATTCAAAACATAATTTAATACAGTGACAACATATGATTGTTCAGGTAGAAATGAAACAGATTTATGAATTTACTCACATATTGTTTTATTAGATCACCAGTATCCTTATGGACAAGCCTGGTGAGCTTCAGAGTCTGATACAGGTCATGGCTGCACTCCTGATTTCTGGCGGCTGCCACGGTTTTTGTTGAATCAACAACCACAAGCAGAAGGAAGCAGAGTAATGCTGAGGAGAAAAGAAGTGGTCAGTTATCGTAAACTGCCTCACAATACAGGAGAAGTTCATTTACAAAGCTGTAATCGCAGAACCAAACTCTTCCCACTGTAGAACATACTGACAGGAAAACCAGTCTACCTTATTATTTTGTAGTCTAAATATGCTGGACAAAAAAAAATGCTAAAAGGGAATCAGACTCATTCATGCAGGAAACTGCAAACTTCAGTTAGTTTCACAACAGCCACAAGTCACTAAAAATAGGTTGCATAATTTTAAGAAGAAAACGATCCGATGATGTTTAAAGCTGTTTTTTGAGTTGATAAGAATGTAGGTAAACTTACTTGCTGCTCTTTCCACAAGCTGTTGAAAATTCATATTCTTTACATGACCATTCATTCTCCTCTGTGTCTCACAGTCAAATTGTGTGGATTTGTCATGATCACACTCCTTTGAAACTTCTTTAGAAGAACCCACAGGAAATGACGTGCACCGAACCTCATGAACGGCACGTCATCCTGGGCTATTTCTTCCTGACTAAAATATTAAGTTCTTCTTATTGCTTTTACATTTTATAATTTGTATTAATTGTGGCAAGTTTCTTGGGAATAGCATTGACCTAAACTTAAAAATAACAACAATATGTGTTATGAGATTAGGTCAATTCTCATGCATGTCTGGTATGTGTACAGACATGTCAGGGTATTGACCTAATCCAAAGACATATATGGAGTCAGGCACGTGCAGAGGGGGGGCTAAGGAGGCTTGAGCACCTGCCTCTTTTGCCCCATGACCCCAGGTGCCCTTTTGGTCCTTTTTTTTATTTATTTATTTTTTATTTATTTATTTATTTTTATTTCTGACACATGTACTAAAATTATTATTTTTACTTTTTATTTTTTGAACTTTGCAAGAAAAACACCACAATAAGCCCTCTGGTCACATTGTTACCTTTGACCTTTTGCCCGTGACGCACGACGCACTTGCCTCTCGCACACAGTGAGATAAGGCGGCTAACTGCGGAGCTCAAGGTAGCGAACGTTCCAGATTACAGAACAGTTTTTGGTGAATTAAAAAACATATTTTTTGGTGAAAATACTGCAGTAGGTTTACTACTTGTCAGATAACGGAAAACGTTGAACGTTGTATCATTTCTCCTTCAGCACAGAGTAGCGGTTTAAGCAGAGAGGTAATGAAATACGACACTGACAGGCGGAGGAA